>JAUCMT010000024.1:11113766-11127370 GCA_032357475.1 Enteromius thamalakanensis | reverse complement strand
CTAACTCAATTACTTTTTGGCAGAAGTAATTTGTAACTGTAACTAATTACTTTTTTAACATAATATGACAACACTGCATGAGACACCTGGATGACACTACCGGCATTACCAGCTTCACGCCCCCTCTTCTTATACATGAGCTTACAATATACTGAAAATAAGTAGGTAAAAATATCGTTATCTAGCGTTAATGCTAACAAGCTTGCTGGTGCTAATTTATAGTCATTTTTAGATAATGTCTAAATTATTTTTAATATATTTAACATCTGAGGGGAAAAAGAAAGGATTTGATATTCAGGTAACTACAGTAGTTAACAGTTGTGTGTACAAGTGTGAAGTAATGCCCTCTGGGAGTGTTTTCAACACAGACAAAAAAAAATATATATATATATATATTTTCCTTCAAATGTTTATTCTAATTTATTTTCATGTCATATATAACGTTCTGCAAAACAGTAGCCTACGCTTCAAAACACCTTGCCTTTTTCTTACAAGTGAAGATTAGACTTTCAAATAAAAATCCAAGTAAATCTATCAGTACTTTTTTACAATACATAAAAAACTGTACTTTTACTTGAGTAAAATTGAAAAAGCAGTTCTTTTACTGGAGTAATATTTTATAGTATGGATCTGTACTTTTACTCAAGTACTTGATTTGTGTACTTCGACCACCGTTGCTTAGCAATGCATATAACTAATCAGAATTAGGTTTTAACATATTTACAGTAGCAAATTTTAACTTTAGACTGTTTTCACCAGGTTCACACACATACACACACGCACACATACTTATACTTTTATTTATTTTGTATTTCTTCTAAATATATATTCTGAAATAATTACCAAATAATTAATACTACTTAGAAAATGTATTTAATTTAAAAAAAATGTTTTTGCTCCACACAGGAAATATATAAACAATAATACAGCACTTAAACAAGGGCAGAAAATAAGTACTAAATAAAACATCAAAAAGACCTGTCAAAATATTTATCTGTAAAATAAATGAGTGTGCAGATGTTCACTATTTATGTGATGTGTTTAAAGCACTCTGTGAAGATGTTTTTCTCATTAAAGTTTGATGCTGCCTAGACTGAATTTACCCAGAAGCATCCTACAGTGGGTTCTGTCAGGTCCTTAAGAGTTTTGCTCAGATAAGGCTCTAAAGTATTCTAAGAGCAAAACCTGTAAACACAATATTCTGCTTGCTAGTAATTTGAGTGTCTGAGAGCAACATATTAGCGTATATAAAAAAAATTTAATTAGGATTTCTTATGAAATACTTTATGAAATACACTTTCAGCAGAACATAACTTGTAGTGAATCCCGATCTGACCTGTACATAGTTCTGATTCACAGCTTGCAGTTTCAATAGATCAATTTCTCAGTCTGTCATCAGCTAGTCCAAAACAGTATTTATATTTTAACAGAGTGTCCCATAATCAATGTGTGTGGCATCTGAAAAGAATATCCGATGTGCAAGATCAATTTATCAAACAATGTTCTGACAGAAAGAGGTTTGTTGTGACACCGAAAGGCATCTGGCAGTTCTGATACTCCCACAGGCCCTGTTCCTCCGGCTGCGCTGAGGCTGCTCTGCCAGACTCTCTGTGAACGTTTGCAATGAAATCAGCAATGGCAAAAAACTGAACTTTATGACTGACACATTCTCTTAGAAAGCGACTGACAGAATTCTTGTAGTTTTACTTAAGTTTGGATACGAAACAAGCTTTTTTATTTCATTAAATGAAATAAAATGATTACAGTGATTACAAAGACAATAATTTAAAATGTCTTTTTATAGACTGTATTAATATAATTTGCTCTTATATAGTACACACACACACACACACACACATATATAGATATATGTATATACACAGTAAGTATACAGCTTTTATTAAAATGTCCCCCACAAAGGGATCATATATGAGAATCAACTGCATACATTTTTTTTGAAAACCTCTGTTACAAATATGACTAACATAGATCGCCTGATGTTTCTATGACACAACAAAATGTTTCAATAACAGATTTATATTTTTATCCTGTTGTCTTTCTGATGGGGAGTTTATAGTATCTGTTGTTTCCCCTAGGAATCACATCCCTTAGAGATATTGCATTGTGGATCCTCTTATATATTCTAAAAGACCTGCTTTGCTTCTTACTTCAGTGAGAAACTCCGCTGTTAGAATTACATAATCCTTCATGCGGTTCTGACCCACATAAACAAGCCCTCAAAATGTCCTTCAAGCCTATTCTGCGCTCCATAAACAGCGCATCAAAAGAAATTGTTCCCTCGCTCCTCAGAATAACATTTGTCTTTGTAGGATTACTGTTCCATCATCCTTCCATCCTCTATCGGAGCATCGCTTACTCTCTCTTGTGGGTGAATCTGTTTGCTCTGTGTCATTGGGACAGATTCTCTGTGTCTTGGAGAGGTGGGTGAAGAGCAGGGTCTGGTGTGGAGGTGATAACTCTAACAGGATTAACTTCACAGGGAGAGAGAATAAAGAGAGAGCGAGAGACAGCCACAGAGAGTGGGAGAGTCAGGAGACACTTGGGAGAATCGGCCGGGGAAAATAAAACTGGCAGTGTTAGAGTAAGTCAAGGACAGTCTGGCTAGTAACTGGGCTGCTTAAATATACACAAACACAGTATTATCAGAGTTAATTACAGCTTTCTGTGTGCCAGAGCACATGTGCCCTCTCTTTAACATGGAAAGACCCCATTTAATACCAGTCTAGTGCTTCTTTTCATTGGCATATAAAACAGTGAAGATGTTGGCATTTAATTCCTGAAGTATCATAGTTTTCCTAACCTTTTATGCACAAAAATCAAGCTCCCTGTCTTTTTAAATTATATTCTTGAATGAAGCACAATAGTTGTGCATATAGAAGTAATTATAAAAACATATCCATTTTTATTTCCATGTTCGTCTCTTGTTTTTCATTGACACTTTCCATCTTCTTCTTCTAGTTCTAGAACTACTAGTTCATGTTAACTAGTCTTCTAAGTTATGTCTGTAAATTAAACAGTAGGTCTGTACCTATTACTTTTGTTCATCTTTTGATTCTTTGTTTGATCACTCTGATGTTTTTAACTGTTTTGACATTTCTGGACTTGAATTCTTAAACTTTGAGTGGTGATTCTTGAAAGATCACAAAAAAACATTTTTTCATGGTTGGTGGTCACTTAAAGTAGTCTCAGCCTCAGACATCATGCCCACGGACCGTAGGATACAGTTGGTTTAAGATGTCAATCAGATGACTGCTTTCTGTCTGAAAGCACATTCTGCTATAATGATAAGAACTACTACACACCAATGGATGATAACATTCATACACTGTAAAAACCTTTCTGTAGAAATTACAGTATTACTGGCAGCTGTTTGCCAGTAACTTACTGTAAATTTAAATTTATGTTATTTACTGGCAACAGTTTGTTCAAAGTTAATTGAACATTAAACATTAACAAGAAAAAAAACAGAAAAAGGTTGATGAGGGTTTCTGGTTCCCAGAATGCTTTGCAGTAGGTTCTTATTTTATAGTTTTATTCTGTAAAGACAAAGACTTGTTAATGTTTAATGTTCATTTAACTTTGAACAAATTGTTGCCAGTAAATAACATAAATTTAAATCTAAGTTACTGGCAAACAGCTGCATAACTACAGCAATTTTTTTACAGTGTACTGTTTTGTTGTCAGGTGGGTTCTGAATGCTTCAATGTTTTTATCTATAAAGATTTTCTTCTGAAAGAGATTTCAACAAAATCATTCCTACGTTTTGTTATTATCCTACAGTTATATATCATTATACAGTATGCATATATGTAGTTGTGGTGGGAATTTCCCTGTTCTCACCGGATTAGAATTATTTTTAAGACTTAATTTAAAATCTATAAACTTTATAGGGTAACACCTTTTCTTGAAGACTGACATGACACCTTCATAATCATGACATACATCATGAATATGATGGAGGTTTAATGTTTAATGTTTTTGACAACTGTTATTAAGTGTCATTCGCTGCAGCGAGACCCTCCTCATGTCATGACAGTGGTACAAATATAATATATATAAACATTTAATGATATTTTAAGGACAAATTCAATCCAATTGTTTTATTACAGAATATTTGTTTTATAATTATTTACTTTATTTGTGTAATTTATCCTATGTTGTCTAAGTAACGTCAAGTTGTCATGACAAACGAAACTTACAGGTTAAGATGTATTGGTTTATGTCAAGTTGTCATAACCAACGCATTTCAAACTATTTCATCTTTGTATTAAAAATGACATAACTAAGCGAATGACACTTAATCACAGTTGTCATGAACATGCATTAATCCTTGTTCATATTCATGATGTATGCCATGTCAGTCTTATGCACACCCTTTTAAGTAAAGTGTTATCGTTTATTAAAGTTCTCTCGGTGTAAACTGGTATTAAGTAGGAGGTAGCCTACTTGGAAAGAATACGATGCAATGAGAAACAGACCTCAAGCCACATCAGAAGTCTAGCTGCGTGAGACGAAGGTCGACTTGTCTGAGACGAGGTGGGTGAAAGTGCCCTAAATGGTGCTTCTTAAAAAGGTGGTTTATTGAATGTATAGATCTAATGACTTGTTCCATTATTTCTGTTTCTTGAGGGTCAGGTTTGCTGTACAGCATGTAAGAGAACAAGAGGTCAAAAAAATCCTTTCTATGCAGACTGGAGCCCTTTTAGTTCTACTGCCTACTGATTAACAAAATAAATACCCTGGATGCATCTCATTTGGACAGATTAGCACAGTAATTAAAGCAATTTGGAACAGAAAATGAAGCTTTGTTTGTTTCATCCGAGGTGCCATAGCTGTATGCCAAATTACTAAAATAAGAGCGCTGCTTTTCCTTGATGCATGACTTTATTCAGTAGCGTGAATGATTGGCGGAGCTTTATAGCAGCTCTATTTTAGCTTTATTATTAGGAAATTGTAGAGTTAAAGTGATGTTGATTGAAGTATGAAAACCGCCTGGTCAGTGCGAGTGTTCCTTGCTGTTACATGTGCATTTTAATGTTCTTATGATTTTGTTTTGGTTGCCTTGACGTCATCACTTCCCTAATTTTAGAGCGTGGTTGGTATGTTGTTGCTTGGTTACCAAGTCGTATGCTCAAGCTTCCTGTCGCCTGAAGAAACTTGAAGCATTGGGAGAAAAATAAGGAGGCAAAACACAACACAGAGACGCACAGAGGCACAACGGTAGAGAAAAGGAAAGCACTTAACGTATGACAATCTCCATAAACAAAAGAGACACTAGTGCTTTTAAAGCATTGTACTGTCATTCTTATTGAAATCATCAGGTTGCCCTGTCTTTGTCATTCTCTTCTGCCTCTCTCTTTCTTTCTATCTCACGCTGGTTTTTAATTACTGTCTTCAAGCATGTAAAACCCATAAATGCTGAACACAAACAGAGGCCTGTGTAATTAAATGGCTGATTAGTCGTATCTAAGGGAAACCGTGAGGCAGGGGCTCAATTCAACTGCCACAAGTTATCAAACCCAACTCGCATATGCACTTACAAACACACCCACACTAACACTTGCATTAATATGAACACACACCCATCCATCTTGCAAATACATTTCAAAATGTATTTCATTTTCAATGGCTTTGCAGAGGTAATTGGTGTAAGGTGTGAGCAAAGAAAGAGAAAGGAAGGTTTTGCCGTTTTCTCTGCCAGGCGGGCAGCAGCCGTTCGCCCGTTTTGTCTGCTTTGCGGCAGGATAATTACAGTCATCATGCCTCCATCTCTCTGTGGAAAGGATGCAGGGAAAAATAGCAATTATATAACAGCTTTAGAGAGGGTCATCGGACTGCAACCCCAAGGGAGGATTTTGCTGTAAAAAGTAACTGTGGAGTCCGTCCCCGGATCATTATCAGTCAGGGGTCAGCTTGGAGTGCAGTGGAAGTCCCTCAGCTTGTGTGGGAGGAAGAATTAAGGACAATAAAAGGAAGAATGACATGATGGGGTCCTTATTTGACCCCTTCCTCTGTGTTTTCTGGGCTTATTGTAAATGGTTTCTTCTGTTATTATGTGTAATTGTTGAGTGCAGGACAACGTTTTTCTGAATCTTTTAAAGTAAAGTTTTTGTCTAATGTACCTTGACTGAATCTTTTTTCTTGTGTTTCTTGCTTGGAAGCTTTCAGTGCGGGCTTCATCAGAGATCACAAGCGGAAAAGCATTCGTGCTGCTAAAAAAAGCCAAGTGATTTCCAGTCAAGTGAGCTCTTGATTGCACAGCGATTTGTGTCACTTTTTTTGCACTTTCCCCTTATAGTTTAGACTTCTTGTAGGGCATAAAGCAAGATGACAGGGAGCTGTGTAACTGTATCTGTGCAGCTCATATTATTTTTGGGAGAGTCTAAAGAATGGTTTCAGTAAACATAAGGATTTGAATATTATATATAATTAATATAAGGGTTAGTTCATCCAAAAATGAAAATTAGACTGTTTTACTTGCCTTCAAAGCATCCTAGGTTTATGTGACTTTCTTCTTTCAGACAAATTTAGTCTGAGTTATATCAAAAACTGTCCAGACCCCTCCAAGCTTTTCCATGGGACTAAAAGGGTGTTTGCTGTTTACTGTTCAGAAGACATTAAATAAAGTAATAAATCCACATCCATAAAAAAATGTCTCTCACACTTCTTTGTGGAGTGAATACAGGCCTCCTGTAGTGCATCCATGCATATTATAAGATAAATATGCATATTTCAAACATAATAAACCCTTCTCTAACCTGATTTTACCAAGTGTCTCTGGGTCATTATTGACCCTGAGACAACATTGTGATTAACCAATCAGATCTGAAGAAACAGTTTACCATTTTTGTGAAGTTTAGGCTTTCAACCAGTGTTTGGTGCTCGGACATCAGTGTCAGTCATTTCCTCTGATTTTAGGCATTACTCATGGGTAACTTAGCAAAATCAGGATGTGCTAAACACTTTTTCTCACTTCTGCTGACTGTGGCACATGGAAGCAGTGCGTTGATAAGTGACCTGCGTGGAGAGAGAACAAAACAAAATGGGGGCCATTAATTACAAACACAAACCAAGGATCTGTAAAGAAAAATGTTGGAGAGTTGCGATATAAGCCAAAAGGATATTGGTTTTCTTTTGCTAAAGTCAGGAAACTTTGTTTCCTTTGCTTCTACATTTGCAACACAGTCTCACGAGCAATTTGTACATATTCATAGGAGGTGCCAAATTTGTGCCAATTCGTACTAATTCGTACAACGTACGATTTGTCTAAAATCACATGATGGGTAGGTTTAGGGGCTGAGTTATGTCTAGGTGATTCGTACAAATTCGTACGAATTGGCCACCTCGTAAAATACGTACGAATTGCCGTGAGATCAGATTGACATTTCCCAGAGGCATGTGCGGCACATACGTCCTACGACATCTGGTGGGGTTACCACAGTCAGCAGAAGTGAGAGAAAAGTATTTATTACCTTTGAAATATGGGTATTTATCTTACAAAAATGCATGGATTTGCTACAGGAGACCTTAACCCCCCTCCCTAAAATGAGTGACATTTTATGATGTATTTAATGTGTTTTAGGCTGTTAAAAGAAAACGCCCACTTACTACAATAACAGAGTTTAGAAGGGCCAGGACAACTTTTAATACAACTCAGATTTGTTTAAAATAAGAAAGCCACATACAACTACGATGCTTCGAAGGTGAGTAAAACACAGCCTCATTATCATTTTTGGGTGAACTCTTTAAGTGTGTGTTTTCTCTAGCTGTGGTTGTATATGTTGGTTTCAAATGTTTTTTGTATTCTGCCATTCAAACAAAAAAAAAATCGTTTTCATGTAATATCTGTTGGTAAACCAATGAACACACATGCACGTCCTTAGCAAAATCAGGTTCTGTAAACAGGGACACATTAGAATACTTTCAGACTGTAGAGTCAGCTAAATAAGAGGTCAACTGTTTTTCAGGATGAAGTGACATAAATCTCAAGTCAGGTAATCCTTTAGTAATTTTGTTTAAAAAACAATTGCCTGGTAATTTTATGACACAAACTGTAAATCTTTCACCTTTTAAATTATAACCATAACTAGATAAAGCTAGTATATTCCATAAATTGTGAGAACAATTATTATTATTATCCTATATTATTATATTATTATCCTATATTATTATCCTATATTATTTATTGGATGTTAAATGAGCTGTATCTTTTCCCAGTTTCTTTCCCCAGACTTTTGAAGTAACTGATCATACCTGCTTTAAGAAATATGGACAGGAATAAAATGTGTCACCAGCAGAGCTGAGTAAATTACTTACAAATTGTAATCCATTCCTAATTCCAAAAGACATGACAAAAATTGTAGTAAATAATGTAATCTGTTACATTACACAATTTAGGTAATATATGCAGACTGCTTTTAGATTCTCATTTATCACATTAATTTTAAAAGATGAATCTTGTGCATAGAGTAAGAAAATATATTCCATTTGCTGTTAATTAAAAGCAATTATATCAAGGTTTGTGAACAAACCTTTCAATTAGCTGCTCATCAGAGATTTTGTGCTTCATGTAATTTCTCGCAGTACCTCTAGCACAAGTTCCAGATCAGTGAGAGTCATTTATAATTAGGTTAAATAAATTATAAGCCTGCCTGCACACTCTTTTAGCCGTCAGACCTGACCTGTAATCAGGTGGAAATGATGCGGGCGGATGTCCATCTCTCTTTCTATATTAATCCTGTGTGACCATACTATATTGAGAAGAAACATGTTGTTCCTGTGTTCCTCCCGGATCACCATGTTCAGAAGCAGTTAATACTAGTTGTAATCTTTATAAGTGGTTGTTCTTTTTGTGCCTTTGTCTCTTGGTTACTATGTTGCTTGTCATTTGATTCAGAACATTTCTTATAATGAGACCAACATAGCATCACATATACTGTACAACTGATGAATATTGGGAATTGCAATACAAATGTATGAATCATTTAAGATCACTTGTGGAAACTTTTAATCAGGAGAGTTTTCTTTTCTTTCCTTTACAGTAAATAGTTACTAAAACTTTGTCAGCTTTTATGGATTTTTATTCCTCGGATTGTTGTATCTGTAATGTTATTTAATCGACAGGATGACTGACCGCTGTCAGATGTGATCACACTTCTGGAAAAGAACCTGCAGGGGAATAACACACAATCACATGAACACACACATCCTGATTTATTTGTGGATTTTAGTGCATTTCAGATTTACATCAAGTGATTAAATGAAAATATACACCTGATAAGATATATAGAAATATAATTTTTCTATAAATTATTCATCTGTGATGTTTGAATGATCATACCATTTGGATATATAGGACTGCTTATGTCATGTGACGTATTTGCTCTGGCACACAGAGTAAAGTTTAATTAAAATTTCTGAGATATTAATGATACCAAAGAAACCACATCTACCTCTAAACACCCACATGCAATTTGTCATGCCAGTGAACATTTCTCAGGCATATATTTAAGTCTGTACACACACACATATACCATGTTTGTCTGCCTTTTTTGCTGTTTTTCCCCGCTGACTCTCGCGCATACTCTGGTATCACACAGCCAACATTAACATGATGTTTTCTCATCATCTGATCAAAATAAAGTTAATTAGCAGTCTCCAAAGACCAGATCTAAGAAGCGAACTCCTGACAGAACTGTGGATCACAGTCTCAACCAAACAACTTTAAATGAAACGACAGTTTCAGATTGGTAAAGCCAGCCCTTTCTCATCTTATTGTACCATTCAGAAAGGGATTTCATCTCTTTCTCGCTTCACCTTTTCCAACAATTTTGTCACCTTTCCATGAGGCTGATGGGAAGATGTGTGTAGGCGTTGTGCGTCAGGAATCGGATATCTATCCATAGGAAAAATTGCCTCTGATCGTTTCATTAAATGCGTTCATGGTGAAAGGCAGTAATTGGTTGGGAGTGATGAGTAAGCCTTGCCTAAAATGGGCTGGAAGACTACAGCACCCCATAAGGCTCTTGCAAATCAATACGGAGGTTTAAAAGCTGGAGAGTACGGACGTCTCCCCCTGCTGTGGGCGTGACTGTCTGACTTGCCGCGGGTATCCATACTGTTTTTGATAATGCTTATGAGACACTTTTTATCCTAAAAATGTATCTGGGAAAATATCAGTATTACACTTCAAAGCAGAAGCAAAAGGTCAAAACATAAAAAACTTGTAGATGAAACTCCTTTTCTATGAATAACTTAATCTGACAGTATCAGATCTTACAGGGAACAGATCCTAAAATAAACACTTTTTTCACTGTAAAGAACTTTTTGTGCAATGGAAATGTTCCATGGATGTTAAAGATTATTTATGGAACCACAGATGCCAATAAATAACCTTTATTTATGAATTTATATAATCTATCATCATCATCAGAATAATTTCATAGAAATACAAACATTTTTTTTACATAAATTAATAAAATGGCTTAAACTACATGTCAAGCAACTGAAAAAAATACTCTTCGAATAAATGTAGGCTGGCTGCTCAAGGTGTTATTGCTCCTGGCTATAGATTTGAATGCTATGACACAAAGTTGGCCAGTTGTTTTATTGATATGGAAAAGATCTTTATAGTTTTAACCAGACTATTCCAACCCGGTTCATGATGTTCTCTATTCTATAGACAATCTCGTTTCCATTAGAACTGGACCTGTCTGACTCACTGCAGGTACAAACATCACCTGTACCCCAAAAGCTGAAGTCAGAACTACTGTCACAATGAATCATAGGCTTTACTGGACTCAGCTAAATAATTTAACGCCGTGACACAGTATCTGAACTCAGTTCATCCCACAGCCCTGAAAGCCCTGCTCTCTAAAAAATATTTCAGCAAGGAACTGTTAAACTCATAACATTTAATTATGGACTCAGAATTAAAATGATAGGCTTCAAATTGTAATTTTTTTTTTACTTTACGCTCTCTCTCTCACACACACTTTAATTTACATTTGGGTGATTAACCTGCTGTTGCTGCTTACAAGTAAACAAAATGTGGAGTATACCGCCCCCTTTAGGGCAACAGGAAAACATAAAACAAATCCCATAAATGAACTCCTCCAACAATATCAAAGAAAGATTGCATAGCACTTTAACGAACTTATATAAATATTTTTCAGACAGCGGATTTAAGCACCAAAATCATTTCCTGAGGACGATATTTTGTAAATATCCTATACCATAAATATATCAAAATATACATTTTCATTAGTAATGTTGCTAAGGACAAATTTAAAGGTGATTTTCTCAATCTTTAGATTTTGTTGCACCCTTAGATTACAGAATTTCAAATATTTGTGTCTCGGTCAAATATTGTCCTATCATAACAAGCTTGTTTGTTTAGCTTTCAGATGATGTGTAAATCTCAATAAAAAATAAAAAATAAAAAAACAACCTGACACTTACTGTATGGCTGGTTTTGTGTTTTAATTTTTTTAATTTATTTTTTTTGCAAAAGTTAAAAATTAAGAAAAGCTATGTAAAGCAGTAGGCTATTGTTTCAGTAATATTTGTATACTGTTACATCTTTCTTATAATTTTAATTTACATTTTTTATTAATAGGTTTTAGTCATTTTCATTTAAATTTTTTCATTTTATTTATTTGTTTTTAGTTATTTTAAGTACAGGTAAAATTTTCAAACCTTTCTTTTTATTGTAATGAATTTTTCTTCATCTAAAGTTATTTTTAGAATAATAAACCTTGTTACAATCCTTTGGTTTATGTAAACAGAGCAGATCAGTAACCTCCCATTAAGAGGTCAAATGTCACTATGTAACAAGTCATCATTGTTTGCAGTAAGATTTGCAGTACCCTCTATTCTCTGTGCACAGGAAACTTTTCTAAAGACATGGTTTTTGGATAGAGTAGGCCTACACATTTGTTCTTATTGTTGCTTTGGATGGATTTAAGACACAAACTTCAAAAGATTACTGTTTGTGTGTTGCATGCATTTGAGGGTTGCGTGCATTTGAGGCTATAAGCAAAAATGTTTTTTTCTTTTCTTTTTTTTCTCATATTTGTTTTTATAACTGTTCTTTTATGTAGGCCCACGTGCACTGTTATGTCACCGGTCTGTCAATCTTTGGCTTTTGTAATACTAATTTGCTGCATTGTTGCGGCGGATGTCTCGCCTCCTCGTGAATTAACAAAAGCTTTGAGAGGGTATCCCAGCATCGCCCGGCTGTCTCCCGGGGAAACGTCCCGGGTAAACAAGAGCCAATCTCCGCGCAACCGGGCGGCAGCAGCAGCTCTGGTGTTGTGATTGCTGAAACTGGCGCGCCACGAGACAGGAAGGTTTGCTAAAAAGAAAATCTCTTACACCGGTTTAAGTGAAGTGGCTAAATATATATGGTAAAAATTGATTTTACAGTGGCTTAAATATATATATTTGAGTTTGACTGCAAACTCAAAGACTGAGGGATGGATAGGAAAGGAAACACGCGGCGCGCCACTTCAGCTGGATACCGTTTGCCGGACAGACCCAATGGTCCTCTCGCCTCTCAGTCCTCGGTCTCAGTGTTCAGGCATTCAGCGGGCAGGACACGAAACACCGGTGAGACACCGACGCAAGACGATGATACCCGAGATCCGGTAAAGCAGGACCAGGTTTGGAGAGAGTTTGTGCGCACGGAGAGAACCGGTGTTAAAGAGTGGTAAGAAAGAGAATTGCATTTAGGATACTTTCTTAGAGATGTCAAGGGGTTGCCGGTTTGTTTTCTTACTTTCTTTGGAGTTACGTTACTAATCTTTCCTTTCACCTCTTACATGTGGCTTTGTTTGACCCGTTATTTGATACGGGATGGATTGTGGTTGACCAGGCGCCCCCTGGACGGTGTGCGTTACGGTTACTCATCTTTTGTTCTTTACCAACTACTCTAGGTTATATTTACAGCCGTGGTTACACAAAATCACCATCATGTAATAAAATGATCACGATTTCTCCTCTAAATGATTCATTGTATGGTATCGCCTGGAGATAAGAGAACGTCATGCTATAAAATGTTTGGTTGTTTTATCACAGGGAGAAGAACTGGAGTTTCCTGATGAACTTTGACCAGCTGGTAAGAAGCCCTCTTATCAGTGATGACCTAGAACTGTTACTCCTGAAGTTTATTGGAATATTGTTACTATTATAACTTATAATGTTACATATTGCAAATTTAAATAAATTTACTGTTTAAAAGTTTAGGATCAGTAAGATATATTTTTTGATATTCTGGTGCATTAAATAAATCAAAAGTAACAGTAAACAGATTTATAATTACAAAATTCTGTTCTTTTAAAATGTTTATTTACAAATAATATTGAAAAATTGCATCAAAGTTGTGGAATAGCTTTGAAGGATCATGACACTGAAGACTAATCAGTAATGACTGGTGAAAAAATTAAACCAGTAACGATAAACTTGCAAACAATTTGCAGTAATATTTTTAAATATGGCCATTTTTAATGTGAATAAAGTCATGCAATTTAGGTCAGCATATAACACAATTCTTTCCATAACATTACAAATCTCGCCAACCCCAA
>JAUCMT010000024.1:11099381-11113666 GCA_032357475.1 Enteromius thamalakanensis | reverse complement strand
CGGGCGGAAATATTGGCGCTAGGTCAAAAAAGTGCGGGGGACAGAATCACCTGTTTCTAAAAGTGAGGGGGACGTGTTCCCCCCGTCCCCCCCGGTTGCTACGCCCCTGGGTTCATGTACTTTCATGGGGTTTTCAAAAGGTTTCTTCCTGGCGTAATATTGTGATGGTACTGTACTGTATGTGATAAACATGTACCGTATGTTGAAAATCTACAAATACACACCCTTTGTAACCAAAATAGCGTGAAATCTGTGTAAAGCAATTGACGGCTCATTTATTTATTCATTTTATTTTTTTCTTATAGCGTTCTGTTAGCACTCAGCGTGGTTTTACTAATTAACGAGTTGTTAATTTAATTAATTAACAACATTCTGCAAACCCAGCACATTCAGTGAACCAACTGTTAGAGACTGCAGGTATAAATGTGTTGGGATTATAATCAGTCCGTGCTAAAACTAGGCGCTTTTGGCAATAAATTGGTGACAAATCCAATTCGATTTTTCCTCTATTAATGGTCTTAAAACTAGTGACTGTAGAAAACATCCAATTTAAAACACACTACCTAAGTCAACCAATCAGATAAATCCATGGGAACTGATAAGCAAAAGCAGCCACTTCCTGCTTATTTTGATCGCTCTTACACAACTTACATTGTTTTGTATTTACTTGTATTTCACGCTATAAATTGTAAACATGTTGTACTTAATATCTCAATGAAAATATATTGAGATCTGATATATAGTAAGGCTTACATTGTGTTATTGTTGTCACCTGTTTTTAAAACGCACTGACGGTAGTGAGAGCTGAATGACTGATCATCTGTTTAGTTACTCGGATCATTATGCTAGAATGCGCAAACTGATTAGCATACTACATCTCATTAAAGCATGTCTAAGTGCCGAGAGGAAGTGATATTCAATTGAGAAAGTCAAGAATATGAGTACTGTCATGCTTCTCAACAGTAATGAAGTGCCATTAAGAACTCATACCTAGTTGAAAAGCAATACATTTTAATTTTAAATGTGATCTCATGAATATGTAATATTCTTAGGTAATTCAAGAACATGTAGCACGCAATCTGAAAATGTAAATCTCTGAGGGAAAATGTATCTTTTGTGGTGAAATACAGTGTTTACTGAAATGCTGTAATTGGTGTTTAAACCGGTGTGTGCTTAAACCTAAAATATGGTTATTAAAAGTGTATTCTTGGCTATTTTTATGGTGCTCTTAACTACCAATAGCAAAATACTGCTATAATGCATTTTAACATGTTTAAACCTCTTCCTCTAGAAGTCCACACTATTTTGAGAAAACTAAAGAAATAGTTTGCGGATTGCATTTTGGGCTGTTAATGAGATCATGTTGTTTTAGGTCAAGGCTTGCTTGGGGTTAATGTGGGCTCTGTTTGCAAGTGGGTATTAATAACCGAAGTGTTAAATGTTATTTTTTTCTGCCCTTTACAAACATTAATTAGTCCTATGTGAGATTTTGCAGTGATGATGACACTTATATTTATAGATCTGGTAGACACTTTTATATAAAATGACTTACTTTGCATTCGCTTTATCCAGATGTTGTTTTAATTTGTTATAGACAAAAGCTGCTAGCGACTCGTAATAAAAGACCCCACATGCTACTCCTGTCCCCTCATATGTCATAATGGCTACACTGTGTGTTTTTATAGGAGGGCCGCAGCTGCTGCTTGTCATGGTGTGTTTTCTTGAAGCAAATTTTCTATCTGTGATTCCCTTCTTCCTGGTCGTGGCAGATATTAAAGTAAGAATACAGCAATCCCAGACGAAAAAAAAGAAAAAGCTGCAAACAGTATCTCAGCTGCGGCAGTGGAAACATTATCTAAAATCGATCTTAATAATTAATAATAAATAAATATATTTTATAAATAAATAAATAAAAATATGGAAATGTTTTCTGTTATGTAACAATTTTAGTCCTTCATTTACAGTTGCTTTAGAGAGAGAGAAAATATATGCATATATATGTATACCAGATTGTGTGTGCTATATGTTCTTGAGTATATATATATATATATATATATATATATATATAGCTAGGTATAGATATATAGTTAGATAGATATAGATACAGATAGAAGATATATAGATATAGATATATAGATATAAAAAGAAGCCCACACTATTTACATTGTTTTTACCAGGGTTGCCAGGTCTGTGTAACAAAACTGGTATTCAAAATTAGTCCAATCATGGCATTTCTGGAGAAAATGGCTATAAAAACGCATCACAATTGCATTATGTAGGGTCAAAACCTTAGTTCAGCTTGCGCAGGAAACCGGGTACTTGGCAACACTGGTTAAAACATACATGCCTAAAACTGGTGGAAAACAAAATGTTAGGAGCAAATATACTATGAGTTTTTTTTAAGACAACTGACAAGCAAATTTCCATCATATTGAAGCAAAACGTCCCCATCAAGCAAACCCTGATGAGAAATGTCTTTCTCCTTTATGTTAAAATGCATATTTGTTGGTGATTATTTACTAGAGTCTGTTGTAAATGGTTATTTCAAGACTGCAAGAAAAGCAGACACACAAACACAACAAGAAGCCGCTATTCTACGCCATTAACATGCAGAGACACCATAGCTAGTCTCCCCTCAAAGCTGACTATGAATGATGAAACATGATGTTTATGATGTGTAAAATGACTTAGCTGGAGATCAGAGATGTTGTAGGCAATTATGTTGATATTGTAAGTACTTGGAGTAATTGTTTTTTGTCAAATAATATTTGAGATTGTTTTATGCTATCCTTTTTTTTATAATCAGCTGGACTGACAGAATCTATCTATCTGTCCGTCCGTCCATCCATCCATCTATCAATCTACTGTATCTTACTTGAGGTTGAACAAGCTGCATAAGACTGATTCTCATTGGAGAATCTTTAAGAGTTTTTGAGCTATTCTGTTTCATATCATACAATATAGCTGTTATTACATAGTAATAACATCATTATAACACATTAAATGAGTGCTCAGTAGATGGTATGAATGAATCAGTGTTTCTGAGCGCAGCGGCGTGATGAGGAGAGAAACATGAACACTGACTCGTTGACAAACAGTCAAAATTGACAGACAACAGAAAACGAGAACTAGTTTTCTCTAAAAGCAAACAACAAGCAACTTAAGGACTGCCGTCACTGCCCTGTCTGAAGTGGTTTGCTTCTCTGTACTTGAGAGGTCCTTGATTTTGGTACTGAATGTTCCACACTCTTTCTGCAGGAGCCGTCTTTTTATTTTTTTATTTTTTAATACAAAATTAACATTTAGAAAATGTTTTTTTTTTATTTTTATTTTATTTCCTTTATTATTATTATTATTAAATTACTAGTTTAATTTAATTTCCCCAGAACACCCTTAAACCTTTCTTCGTGTTTTTTTAAATTTCCTCCATATCCTGTTTCATTTAAATATGGTCATTTCTAAATGGCACCACGTTGCATAAACAAATAAATAAACCATTAATTATTTTATATAGTTTGTGTTAATTGTAACGTTGCATTATTAAAATAAAAAAGTAAATGCTATTTAATCAACTTGAGCAACATAGAACAACAATAAAGCACTGTATTTGCGTTAATTAGCTGTAACAAAGATTTATAAAAACTGTAACAAATGTACAGTAAATTGTTAGTACATGTTATTTAATGCCTTATAATTAATGAGACCTTACTGTAAAGTTCACTCCTACGGAGCCCCATAAGGGACATAATGGTTCATGTTCTCTTTCAAAATGATTTGCGTTCTCTCGCAAAATTTTGCGATCTCTGGCAAAGATATTTGCATTCTCTGACATAACCAATTGAGCTCAGATAAACACTTTGGCCCGGTTTCGCAAACAGGGCTTAGCTTAAGCCAGGACTAGGCATTAGTTTAATTAAGATATCTAAGCAACTTTTACAAAAATGCCTTATAAGAAAATATTACAGGTGAGCATCTTAACACAGAACAATGACACTGACATGTTTTAAGATACGTCAGAGCAAGATATTGTCATCTGAGACAGCTCAAAAATGCAATTTAGTCTGGGACTAGCTTAAGCCTTGTCTGTGAAACTGGGGGATAATGTTACAATTTGCAAATTTAAATAAATTTACTGTTTAAAAGTTTAGGATCAGTAAGATATATATTTTTTTTATATTCTGGTGCATTAAATAAATCAAAATTAACAGTAAACAGATTTATAATTACAAAATTCTGTTCTTTTAAAATGTTTATTTAACAAATAATATTGAAAAATTGCATCAAAGTTGTGGAATAGCTTTGAACGATCATGACACTGAAGACTAATCAGTAATGACTGCTGAAAAAATTAAACCAGTAACGATCAACTTGCAAAAAATTTGCAGTAATATTTTTAAATATTACAATTTTTAATGTGAATTAAATTCATGCAATTTAGGTCAGCATATAACACAATTCTTTCAATAACATTACAAATCTCACCAACCCCAAACTTCTGAAGTGTCATTTTCTATTAAATTCTATTACAATTATTGGCACCTATGAAATAGCAATAAATAATTTAATGTAAATTATTGTTAGTTCTACAGAATAACTGTATTTTTTAAAAATATAATTAAAATGAAGTTGATTGTATCAGTTTGCATGGGACCGGTCATACTTTACGTTCACATTATGTTATTTGTATTACTGATAATAATAGCCTATATAGTGCATTCAATGCATGCTCAAGGTCCTTTACATAATGTTTATTACTATTACTATTATTTTATAAAAGCAACATTACCAATATTTTCTCAAGCTGCATTATTAAGCTGTTTGTGCATTTAGATGTACTTCCCTCATTCTCACAGGGTCATCCCCGTACAGAAACTCATCTCCCTACTAGCACTGTGTCCTTATACTCAGACAGAGTCCCAAACACCAGTAACCAAATGTTCGGCAGTGGCTTGTACACTGAGCTGGGCAAAGAGCTGATTCACCTGGACAGCCTGCTAACCCGGACAGCAAACCACCGGAAGACGAAAAGGAATTCAGAGATGCAACCCTGCTGAGGTGTAAGAGGCAAAGGATGTGTTCAGAAGACTCTGTAGTGTATTAGCAGAGATTTGTTGCTTTCTCTAGAGACCTTCCCTTAGGTCGTTCTGTTTGTCTTGCCTTTACCTTGTATTACTAGACAAAGCTCAAAAGTGTTCAATGGGTGACTGTTTGTTTCGTAGATGTATTTTCTCTCTGGACAGCCCAAACACCAGCTGCCAACCTGTGTATGAATGTGTGCGTTATGAGATTTGTTTTTATATTAGATTTTGTGTTGAGACTAATATGCATCTCTCAGAGTACTGTAATATGCTGGAAGGCAGTAAAGAAGACATTGATTTTAGAATATACTATTTGCATATTCATTTTTTAGTTGCTCCTCAGTGTATAAATGCAAATTAGTTACAGAACTGGATTGAATCTCCTAGATCAGAGAGATTTATTTTTGTACTTGAAATGGCTAGATTTGTCTGCATCTCGAGAGAAAATGACAGGTAATTCTTCACAATTCAGTTTACAAACAGTCCAAGCCAATAAAGACACTTTATCCATAGAACATTAAAAGGGTTAGGACTGGAATATTTTGCCAAGACATTCTACATTTGTCCCTTTTAAAAATACACATATTTTGCCAAATTATATTCCAATAAATTATTTTCTCCTTTTAAACAGCTACACCCTTTTGTGCCTTTTGTTTTCGGCCACAAATGTGATGACAGTCAAGAGTTTTCAAAATAGATTCACATATTTATTTTACTTATTTGTACTCTGAGAGAAAGAGGGGTGAAATGTTTTTGACAGGCCAAAAGGTTTGGACTTTTTTATTTTCCTAGTAATTTAATGTGTAATAATTATGATCGATTTAAAACCCGAGGAAGGGTAGGCATGCATAAAATGGGGAGTCTGTTCACTTTTGGTTGTGATCCCAAATATTTCAGGTGCAGCCAGTTTGTTTTTATGTCATATTAGAGGTAAAACGCGCCCTCTAGTGGAAGAATGTGCCTTTCTTAACAATATCAACAAGTGAAACTTCACAACGGTGTTACATCGACAAGAGGTCGCTGTTACACTCATTCATTAGGAGGTTTTGTTGCTTTAGTGTTTTTCGCGGTACTTCAAAATCGGTTCATAAGGATTTAAGGATAAGCCATTTTATGAATAAACCACTTTGGTTAAACAACTTTTTGTTTATTTATGAGGATATTTATAACGTAGGCTACACCCCTCTGCAGCAAAGCGATTCAATGCGATAATTTTAACCTCTCACTTCGCACTCAGCTCAGTCAACTCACGCACAACCTTTACTCCTGAAGATTGTGTTTAGAAATTATGTGAAGTAAACCAATGAAACCAAATGCCGAGTGATGTATTGTGATTCTTCTGTGATGTGTGGTGGGTGTGAGAACCAGATCCACTGGAGGATATTTGCATTATCCCGTGTGCCGCCGTTCGCGGGCGAGACAGAGAGAAGAGAGGCTTATGGGTAAAGACTGCTCACTTCTGTCGCCGTCGACGTTAGTGATGAATTCATTTGCTCGAATCGGTTCTTTTGACCAACTCATTTCAAAGAATCATTTCTATAAACGATTCAGTCATTCTTTTGCGTCATGACGCACTCGCGTCATCACGTGGTTCTTGATATCCTATATGACATTCTGGTAAAACCTTCATATGAGCAATATTTAGTCACGTTTACAGACGTTTATTGCAATTTCATGTCTTTTCGTTGAATTTTAAATACAGTCATTAGAACTTTAATCAACATATTAGCTGCGAACTCGAGAATCGCTCAGACGAATCGTTTGGATCATTTTTTGTGAGTCGGATCAACCGGTTCATTTAAAAAGGTCCGAGTCAAAAGTACGATTCGCTCGCGGATCGGACATCGCTAGTTGATGTCAGAGAAACGAACTCGAGGCTCGAGCTACCTGCTGGAACACTGAAGAACCGATCAGCGGAGTTGGCGCGAGCGACCAAGTCCACTGACGTTAACGACATGCGGAGATACTTTAGGAAAGCGCTCGCGAGTAACTTCAAATAATTAACTTCATCAGGAATTATTATTAAAACGCACTGGTTCCGTTTCACATCGCTGTTAGTGTCTTGCAGGAATGCGTTGGAGTTTGTGGTCTGGTCGACTCCAACAGATGCTCGCCTTTGAACAGCAACAGCGTTGTTTATGAACCGGAGAAGATTTGAAGTGAGGCTCGTCCAGCCAGAGGGGGAGAGGAGACGAGGGGAGGGAGGAGAGAGGCGGAGAGGAGAGGGGCGCCCAGAAAACGCCCTGCTGCTCAATCCTCTCAAAATTAAAAGTTTATCGCGCCATTGACGGTACGCTCGCATTAAAGGATGGGAAGTTTGAATCCGCTCAGTTGTTTAAAGTAATCACTTCATAGATTGTTTTGAGGGGGAAAGTTTGGAAAACCTCAATTGTTCCCATTGGATTATTTTTTTCCGCTTGATTCTGGACAAGCCCGGGGTACTTTTTGGAGGGCGGCGAGTCGGAGGCTGTCTAGGCCCGCTCCTCGACTACTTGAAAGAAGATCTTGTATCTTTAATGTGAACCAGAAAAGTTTGATACATCGCTCTTCGTTGCTCAGACTGGCGCCAAGACAAGGCAAAAATGTCGCTGGGAGCGGAGAGAAGGATGGAAAACCGGCTGAGACAACTGGAAGCCATGCTCAAAGAGCCGCGGTCTGCGATCAACGTGGAAAGTTTGCTGGTAAGTTCACCGTCCTTTTTCATGAATGTTTAATGCGCCTCGAAGATCCGTTGCCTAGAGACACTGAGGAAAAAAAAAAGAAATAGCAACAACCTAACCGCGATGTTGCATTGCAGAAACATCCACTGTGAGGAAGCTCAGTGTGCACGTTGATAACTCTCTTAATATCCTCTGTTTTTGTACATAAACATCGCCCCCACTTCCTACTTTCCTTGTCAATAACTTGGGCTGACCTCAAGTCCCAATCTCCGCGTATAAAAGTATTCTCACATACACTTGCCATATTTGAATAACTCTGCTGCGTCAAGTTCTGAGTTCATCTGTTGCCTCGCTCCAAATATAGTAATATTGTTGGCCTGCAACATGACAATTTCGTAATTCCCTCTTCCTGCAGTTGATGGCTTGTTTGGTTCTGGAAGGAGACTGCTATTAACTGGCCTGCAGGTGAAGGTATTAGACATATTTCTGAGAGAAGAAGTATGCACAGTTTTATAGTGCACGCTTTAATTTTATTTTGTGTTTGTGGGCACATGTGTGGCTCAGTTGGTGCCATAATACATGCGATAATAACTCGAGACTAGAGCTTGTCAGTCAGCTTATATCTGACCTAGCTATCGAAAATACAGAAGATAGGCAGAATGCCAGAAGTGAGATAAATATGACAAAACCTCGTTTTGGGCACACCATCAAACTGAAGACTGTAAGTAGACTATATATATATATAGAGAGAGAGAAAGTTTAGCTAGTATGTGATTATACATAACTTTATTGAGAGCGATATAAATTCACCATAATGCTTGTCTGGTGAATGTTCAGTGAATGAGAAAGATCAAGACTATTAATCAGCAGGGATGCATTAAATAGATCAAAAGTGACAATAAAGACATGTATAGTGTGTTACATAAGATTTCAATTTCAAACTAACTCTGTTCTATTAAATATTAAACATTTGTAATCATAGTAATAAATTAAGCATATAAGTGTGAATTCTTATTTTTGATGTAAATGGAGCAAAACATGCCTATTGAAAGAAACTGCATTATTAATAAAATCAATACTGATTATTGGCAGCTTCCAATTGTATAATTTCTGCAAACCTAACAACATTAAACAGAACAACAACAACAAAAAGCATGATAAACTCTCCTTTATCAACCTTTGGTTAGTCTGACATACAGTTCCACCCAAAATTCTCGCCATTGGTCAAATCAGTGCTGTTGTGTTGAACTGGTTGTGATGCATAAACTAACAGTCATCATTTAATAGAACTACAGTGTTCACTGTTCAGGGAAACCCACCTATTAATGGATTACTGATGAGATAACCAACTATTTACATGCATAAAAAAATATTTTGTAGCAGACTAATTTACATTAGCTTTACATAAGTGTGTTTGGATTTCAACACAGATGCATGGAGTAGTTGTGAAAGTTACTGCTCGTAGTAAGTCGAGGGATTCATTGAAGGCGGTTCCTTTGGTACTGAATGTTCTTGCATGCATATACTGTGTGTAAAATGTCAGATCTGTGTGACCGATTAAATTTAATCTGGTCCAAAACTAAACAATACTATGCAGACACTTGATGAAGCATGATCTGACTCACTGTATCTGGGCCAGAGTTTGGTCTGAGCAGATATGTGAGAGAAAGATATGGGTCATCCTTTCTGAAAGAATCGGTGTGTATGTTTATCAAAGAGTTGTGTGTGTGTGTGTTGTCCATTATGAGAGTGCTGGTGACAGAGTTTCTCCACGGCTGAAGAATGTGTGTGTTTCCTGAGGAGGAGATGAGCAGAGGAGAAGTGGGAAGCAGTGAGTGGGAGTGAACAGGCTTCACTCTCTTTCTGTCTTTCTCTGTGCCATTTATAGCTCAAGTCCCTTTCTGGTTTAGCTCAGGGCAGGAGATAGGTCTGTGGGTTTAGATGTACCGAGACGATTCTTCTAAAACACATCACAGGTATTTCCATTTCGTTGGTGCAATATTCTTCCAATATGATGTTTAGAATGCAAACATTTTTGATCCCGCAAAAATACAAATATAATCTCTGGTTCTTTGCTCTCACCCCCTCATGAGCTCTTTAACTTGTTATAAATTATAGCTCAAGCTGATTACCAACAGTTATCCAGCATAATGCGATTGATTTCAAGCCTTTAAATCAAGTATTTGAGCCTGAGATTACACCCGCTTTGGCCAGTCTGTGTGTGGTTGGCAGATTGATGGCAGGCGAATTCATCAGATTTTTTTTTTAGTTTTCCAGGTATGGTTCCAAAAGGCAATTTCCATATTTATGGTGCCTCCCTTTTTACTTGGATTACTGCATTTTCTTATTGTGACAGTTGTTAATCCTGTACTACATGCACAAAAAAGGTTCCAAAAGTTCTTGAATGTCAGAAACTGGATTTTTACATGCAATGGTTACCTGATATTGTTTATTTATTTATTTTTTACAGCTGATGTGGATGCCAACAGGGTTTCATTTAATAGGTTGTAAATAACATATGCATAACAATTGTAAGCAAAACATTATATTAAAATAAATCATATAATATTTTGCTGTTTAAATGATGAAGGGCATTGTTAAAAATAATGAAAAAAAACAACAACAGTGCACTGGTAAATCTGTGCACACTAGGAATCATATTTCCCTTAAATAAATACTCATTCTTGTGTGAGAGAATTTAGGTGCTAGGTCTGCTAGATTCTCAGTGTTGTCAAAATAAAAGTCTTTCTGTTGTGATACTTATCAGCCTAATAAATAAAAAATATATAATCGTGATATATTGTGTGTCCACTATTTACGTGTTTAGTGTTTTAAACATTGTGCATAATGGAATATTTAAAAGAATAAAAATATGCTGTGCTTGTTGTGTCTGTTAGTCAGTATTACGAATGATTGTTTAAATGTGTTTTAAATGACTTTTAAAAGTGTCAAAGTTACGAAAAGAGCAACGGCTATTTTTTCTAACACATTGAATGTTGAAAAAAAAACTATTACTACTTTTTTCAGTCTGTTGGTTGTTGATTGGATAGATGTAGGGTTGAATGCAAGCTTGCATTAATTGTATTAAAGTGTCTTGGTTTATGAGGGGAAATTGAATGGAGAAGTCTAGAGACAAGTCTGTTGTTGCAATAGAAGGTTGTGTAAATTTTCTATATGAAAAAAAACAAAACGCATGCATGAAAAAAATCACACCCAATAATATCAACAAAATTTCATTCAAGATCATTGTTTGATGTAAATCAATCTTGTAACATGCGTGTAAATGCACTTACTGTGGATTCTGTGACAGTATTTTAATCCAGATGTGATCTGTTGAACTAACAATTCAGAAATGGCTATCACGCAGACATTCCAGAGTGGATTTCTCCACTTCACCTGAAAATGATGTAATAACGATGAGGTAATATTCCTGCTAAATGTAGAGGGCAGCAGTTGGACAGTTTTACACTTCCACTAAGATTAACTGACGCTCATTTTACCAAAGATCTTTAATCTTTTAACAAATAATTTTTAATGATCAGCGTAATGGACGATCATTGAGCTGGTTCCATTGTACAGTTAAAGTTGCTCCAGGTGGCAGTGTGGTCTGAGAGAAAGGGCAAAGGTCAGGCTCAGGAGGGAAAGTTAATGAATAACCAGTCTGTCATTTATTTAGTGGCTGTCAGAAAGGCAGTGCTTACTTAGATAATTATATCACGCATAATCCCAGGCTAACTAAAACCAAAATACTCTTCTTTATTTCTAGAAATCAGGCCTTAGGTTGCTCTGGACTGGGTCAAAGTGGAATGTTTCAGTTGTGGGGTGTTTCTTAGACACTAAGTTTGCAACCCTGAATAGGTCTGGCTAAGATAACCGGCAGTCACGCTGTAGGCTGGAATGTTGATGGGCCTTATCTCTGTTCCCTTCTTCCCTAGAGGTGTGTGGATAGCGTCGTCTTGTATAGTTTGTGTGTGTTAGTGCGGTTGCAGTGGGTTAGAGATGCTGACCGCAGTGTTCAAATTCCACCCTTGTTCTGCACATGCACATTAGACTCGTGTTTTGTAACACAAAACTTGCAAAAAGCTACTTTTTTATGGTGAACTTTCCCTTTTATACTTTTTCATGTTAAAGCTTTTCTTTATGTTGCCTTTGTGATTTTGTGTTAAGCTAACCATTTATAGCCTAGCTTTTTTTTATATCTCAGACTTTTTCATCCTTTAAAATCCAACCCTAAAAAAGTTCTACCAAAACTTGGTGTACATCAGAAACATCCGTGAAGAGCTTGGGATAAAACATAAGATGTGTGATGTGTTAGAGGAAAAATCAGTGTGAATTAGGGCTGCACGATATTGGGAAAAAATTACATTGCGATATATTTTTTCCTGTGATTTATATATTGCGATGTGTACAAATTAGGGGTGGGCATAGATTATTTTTTTAAAATCTAGATTAATTTTGAAATTATTCTAGATCACAATTCAATGCAATGAGATTATTATTATCAACACAATGGCCCAGTTTCACAAACATGGCTTAGCTTAAACCAGGTCTAGGCCTTAGTTAAATTAAGATATTAATGCATCTTTTACAAAATTTTAAGATATGTCAGAGCAAGATATTTTGAATAGAAGCAGTTCAAACATGCATTTTAGTCTGGGACTAGCTTAAGCCTTGTCTGTGAGACCAGAAGAATACCACATTATCCTTCAATATTACTGCATTTAAATCACATTTATTTATTTTTTGCAAAATTTACTTTTTTTTTAATCATTATATAAACAGGCTACTCTTTTAAACTTACTCTTTATTACTTATTTTAAGTGCTCTTTGAGTATATAAAAGTTTACAGAAATAGTCTTGAATTTTAAAAGTTGGATTTTTTCCCCCCTCTGCATTATTGCCGCTTGATTATTACTGATGAGATCGTATACAGCGGCAGCTTTAACAGGCTGCGTTCTGACTAATGCACGGATCTCTTTCCATATATCAGATGTTTTGCTCTGCTCTGAAAATATAACTGACGGTGTTTTTCATCAGTTTTGTATAAAAGCATTAGAAAATGCAAGCTCATTTATCCGCAGCCACGATCAGACGCTTCAGGAAAAACAAACATAACGCGCTAGTGATGCACAAGTCTGTCAGTGCGCAGGTTTTGTGCAACTAATACCAATGCGATCCAAAGGGTACATGAAGATCACGGACGACTGGTGATAAAGATCGAAGCTCACACTAGCTCAAGTCCTGAATAAGGCTACAGTGTAATTTGGCTATACATCCGCGCTGTGCTACCGTTCTCTTAATACACCATAGGCTTCTACCCTTTACATTGTATGTTTCGGCGATGTGACTATCGCTCACGCGCACATTGCGATGTCGATGTCAAAACAGAATATCGATCAGCACTGTGTGTGCACTACAACAAATGTGATTGCCTTTGGACCTCCTTGATTTTGAATGTGTTAGTATTAGTGCACCTGCAATGTTTAAGTAGGGGAGTAATAGCCTCCTCCTAATTCCTATTAGCACCATGACCACGACCCCTCGGGCTGCTTTTCAAACCTCTGTCCCTGTTTGTTTCTTCTTAACACATTTTTCCCCTCCTCTCTTTCTCTGTTCCCTGTCCTTTATTTTCACTTTAATCAGGTCCTGAATTGTGTTAACTTGTAGGTTTTTGATGAGAGAGGAGCATCAATCCCGGCTTTCGTCTAAAGGTTTTATATAATTGATCAGTACATGGTTTAGGGCGCTGGTCATTTTCTGTTCCTCTTATCTTTTATTCAGCCCTGGGGCCCATGAAAACTCTAAAAAGTTCCATCAGGGAAGTAGATCTTACTTATCCAGACCATGTATTAGACCTGAATGCACGATTAGGTTTTACTGGTTAAGTCACTCTCTTGCTCGTTATTCTGTCATTCTGTCATTCTATATCGTTTTATCGTTCCATCCATATAACATTCTGTCTATCTAAAGTTCTGTTTATTTATCTATCATTCTGTCTGTCACGAAAAGGTTGACATTGCCCATGGATGGGCACGTTCATTCCACAAGGAGGATGGTGACATTTTCAGCATTGTAAGGGATGTCTTTGGGCCGATATTTGTGAGTCTATACAATTTTATCATATGAATGCAACCGGGATTTAGTTGGATCATAGAACTTGATTTGGTGTTGTCATTTATGGCATTAAAAATCAAAAGAGGATCATGAAAGGCATGGCCAAATGAGCTTTTAAAGGTAACATATCATGAAAAGCTGACTTTTTACATGTTTAAGTGCTATAATAGAAGCCCTAAAGCATCTACCTTCATAGACGTAACCAATTGTTTTTTTTAACGTCTTGTTATTTCTCACTTCATTGGATGTGGTAAGTGGATGACGTTCAGGTGGATGTCATAGTACGTGTGTCTCAAAAGTGTCTCAAAAGTTTTGAAAATGACACAAATATTAGTTTTTACTAGTGGTGGGCCATTAGCGCGTTAACGCGAGACTCTTATCGCGCGATAAAAAAAATATCGCCGTTAATCTATTCACAAAGTTGGGTTGGGAG
>JAUCMT010000024.1:11060751-11086823 GCA_032357475.1 Enteromius thamalakanensis | reverse complement strand
AAGTAAATGGAGTCGAGGAGTCGATTCCACCGACTCCAAAATTAGGAGTCGGGAGTCGGAGTCGACTCCAAAAAAAATGGAACCGAACACCCCTATCTGCCAGCAGTAACCGGTAGGGGCGGGGCTGCATTGTGTTCGCTGCAGGTACACACACACACAGCCTGGTGGGGAGTCCTTCGCTTTCACTTTAACGACACAAAAAATGCACATATCGTAGGAACGGTATAACTTTTTTTGTTTGCGGTTTTGAAACCATGGATTTTTAAAACCACGGTAAACCTTGAAACCGGTTATCATCCCATGCCTAAGCACAACCACCGCCAGCATTGAAAACTGACCAAAACAATAGCCAGGAAGCATGAGAACTGAGAAGTAGTCTGTGGTCACCACCTGCAGAACCACTCCTTTAATGGGGGTTTCTTGCTAATTACCTATAATTTCCACCTGTTGTCTCTTCCATTTGCACAACAGCATGTGACATTGATTGTCAAATTAGTGTTGCTTCCTAAGTTGGGAGTTTGATTTCACAGAAGTGTGATTAACTTGGAGTTACGTTGTGTTGTTTAAGTGTTCCCTTTATATTTTGGCAAGCAGTGTATAAATGAACCATCATTAGATGATGGTAATATATAAATTAGTAAAATGCTGTAAAAATGTCTTGTACTAGTACTTAGTCTCCATGGTACAGTCTAATGGCCAAATAAAAAGTTAATTGAAATCATCATGTTAACAGTTCATGTTTTATCTGATATATCACCCTGGCCAGCTGTCGAGAAAAGTGAGGTGCAAAGAAAACTGAAGATTGTGTCCATGAAGATTTCACATTGTGCAGAAAAGGGGTAGAGAACTTTTGGAAGTTGAAGGCAGGGCAGGAGAGAGAGTGAAAAAGGGAGAGAAGGGGGAGAGGTGTGGCTGCTGGACATTCCGAATGCTTTTCCGGTAAGGGTTTCCAGCGAGACCATGCCTGGTATGTCGGTCACAACAGACCTGGTCTTGCTACAAAGCACTTTACAAGCGCAGCAATGCCATAACCGCCAGCCATCACCTCAGTCTGCATGTGCAGGAACAAATCCATTGGTCTGCTGGCCTCAATGTCTGCTTAATTGTTTTAAATGCATTTCCGTTTATTATACGCTGCATTCCCTCAAGGCAGAACATCTAGATGCCCAAAAAAGGTGAAGTGTGTTCTGGGAAACAAAGGCTGTGTTAAAAAAAGAAAAAGAAAAAAATGATAAATGACTTGTTAGATCAGGCTTCATTGTGGATGTTCTTTTATTATCTACTGACTGTAAAGCCTTGCTGATTTATCAATCTTAATTTCTTCAGCCTGGAAGTACTGCCTAGCCATTAAACTTCCCGTCCTTGAAATATGCCTGTAGCTCATTCCACTCAGGGTTTAAGTAAAAGAGATAGCGCTAAACATTAGTTTTTTTCCCCAGACAAATAAACATTTCCAAAACAGTAACCAGATGGGATTGGTTTTCTAAATTGTTACATTGCTTAGCTACAATTATTTACATAAACGTGTGCTGGTTCTGATTCACTAATATTTCTTCTGTTGTGTGGAGTGGTTGTGACAAAAGTTTGTATGCATGTACACACACAAAAAAAAGTTTAGAGTGTAAGTGTAAGAGTGAGAAACACATTTTGACAAAGGATGACCTAAATGAGCAGTACTGTAAAAATAAAATGGAATAGAATTTACAAAAAAAAATTGCTTCTCAAATTTTTGTGGTGTAAGAAAAAGCGACATATTCACTTTAAATAAATACTATTTGCATGGAGTGTGTCATTTTATTGTTTTACTCAATGTGTTTTTCTTTCGTTTTCAGGATTCCATGAATGCCCTGGTTTTAGATTTGGACTTTCCGGCCTTGCGTAAAAATAAGAACATCGAGACCTTCTTGAACAGATGTGAGTATTTGCTTTTAAAAGGCCATGCTTTTCTCTGATTGTTGTTTTGTGTTATTCTGCACGGTAAAGGAAATACTTAATGGTGGCATCAAGTTTTACAATGAGGCTGCTTCCTGCTACAACATCAACAGCATTTATTTGAGTTGAATTGTTTTGAGTGGCTCTTCCTAATTTGGGCCCCTCACTGAAGCTCATCACATACATAAGTGTCAACACAGACTGTGAAAACTGTCAGACTGTGTGTGTGTGTGTTCGGTATGAAGAAATGGCTTGGAATTGATGTCATGGAGGGTTTTAATGCACTTCCTGTGCAGTTCATTGCGGGAAGCACTTTGAACTGAGTTTGACTGTACAGTTCTGGAGGTGCACATTCTCCTAATCTAATAATGTTTTGGTTTGGTAAATATTAGAGTGTGTGATGTAATATTACTTCTGTTATGAGCTGGTCATCCAGTCTTCCTGCCAGTACCTTAGGATAGACTTCAGCATCCTCATGCTAGCATGCAATTTGAAAATGGCTCAAGGGAAGCTGACATATATTATATTTTTTAACACAGTTCATCTAATCTGTCAATCATTCCCAATATTTTAGTATTTAATTTTCTGAAATTATCAATGTTAAATACAGTAGCCAAGTAGCATGCCTGTGTGGACGCATCTGTGTCTGTGTTCCATTCATGCGCTATTAAACTTTTGACTAATTATCACATTCTCTCCCGATTTTGTTCCTGATTCTGCCTGTTGTCATGGAGACCAGTAGGGCTGTATGGACATTATAATGTTTGGTTTAGAAGAGAGAGTGTGACTCAACAGTCCTCTCATCCAGATTGTGTGAGCACTCTGTGCTGGCCTTTGATAATTGCTATTCCTGATGTTGATGTCACGTTAAAGATGCTCAGTGTTTTGATGAATAACTACTGAACTTTACAGTATATACTGAAGATATATTGAGGGGGGAGAATTTGTGAGAGAAATGACCATGGATTTTTGAAGGCTGTGTATTAGCTGCTGCTCCATTTCAAAACAGGTGATGGAGATTAATAGTTTTTTCAAAGAACCGTCTTTACTGACGAGATGCGATTGAGTTTGAGATAGTGCCCGGGCCTAGATGTCATATTGAATTTAATGCAAATGAAAACGAGGCAGTGAGTGAAGGATATATTGCATGTCTTTACAATAGCTTGCTCTCTATAAAGCTCCTAAATAATGTAATTTTCCCAGCTCATAACTTTCAAAAAGTCTGTTTGATCAAGTCATCTCTTTTTCATTCCTGTCAAAAATTAAACATGGCACTACCCTGATTAAGGCGTATTGTGTTTAAATACTGGCCAGGTAATAATTTTTATATTATTATTATTTTAGATTATAATCATTATTTAGATTTTATATTAGTCAGTCATTAATATAATATATATATATAAGTCTGGCTGTTCCTGACATAACCAAGGAAATGTGGTTTTGATGTGATGTGTGTACAGATGAAAAGGTTATGGGCCAAATGAGGGAGCTCCAGATGAAGCCAGAAGATTTTGACCGAGTGAAAGTGATTGGTAGAGGAGCATTCGGAGAAGTCCAGCTGGTAAGAAAGAATTTCAGGATGCATTTAAACATAATGTATTAACTTCTCAGAAAATTAACAAATCTTTCCCCCAGTTTTTTCTTTTGTGTCTGATGTCATCCTATAGCTAGTTTATAAGTGAATTTAGTGCAAAAGCAATTTATTTTGCACATAAGTTATCGCATACACTGCTAAATCAATATGCTTGTCTTTTGTGGTTAAGCGTGTGCACATTTATCCAAATGCTGCAAGCAGTTCTGCAAGGTTTCTGTCGAATAATTGTGTATTAACATGTCAGAAATAAAAAAGAAAGAGCATGTGTAGTTTTTTATTGTGTCGTCACTCTAGGTGTGTGTTTGTGATAGTCAGGGGAGAGATGCAGTGGGATACGTCTGGACAAGCCTGCAGACACAAACAACACTATTACCCAGTATTCTCCTCTGTCAGTTGTCTGACAGGGGCTGTGTGGGTGTGTTATGCCTAAAGAACAACAACAGAGGGTGCTTTAAAATGTGGCTTGTCTGTGTTGAAGGCGAAACAGCCTCTCGCAGAGTATTTATTAGATTTATTTTTAAATCGTTTTGGGAGTGCGGTACAAGGCCTGTTAGAAATTGAATGTAGTTTGTTAGCATGCATTAGTGAGCATCTGACTAGAGTTCTCACAGAAGGTATGTGATGATGTTTTGTTATCATCTGGTTGTGTGTTTGTTTGTGTAGGTTAGGCATAAGGCCTCTCAGAAGGTGTATGCAATGAAGGTGCTGAGCAAGTTTGAAATGATCAAGCGTTCTGACTCTGCCTTCTTTTGGGAGGAACGTGACATCATGGCATTTGCTGACAGTCCGTGGGTCGTGCAGGTAAAATGGCCTGATATCCAAAAACTTATCCTTTTTGAAATATGTGCAACAATGCTTTTTCACACACAAATACTCAACTATGGTTTGATTTATGAATATAAGGAATATGCTGTTTCCAAATGTTAAATATCCAATGATTATCCAATATGCATATTATTCAAAAAGAATAGTAAAATTTTTATGTAAAGACATTAATAATTCAATACAGCAAGAATGCATTAAATTGATCAAAAAAATATTATTACAAACTATTAAATCATATCATGTTTTTTTTTTTAACTTTACATACACTTTATACAACAAGTAATTATTCTTGAGAGCCAAATCGGCATATTAAAATGAATTCGGAAGGATTGTGATTAGGGCATTGAATGACTTGAGAACATTCTGCTTTGCCGTCACAAGAATTTTAATTATTTTATTTAAAATTATATTAAGTAGAAAACAATTAAGTTTCATAGTGCTTTTACTGTATTGTACTGTATTTACTGTATCACAAAAGCATCTTTGGTATGCAGAAGGCTTCTTTCATCAACATTTTCAGTTTGTTTTTGCTGAATCCTATTATTATTATTATTTTTACTATAATATTTCTTAAAATGAAATGGGACACTTTTAATTTGCATACATAAAAATACTTTTTTATGAGTTGGTGAGATCATTTTTCTGCGTTTTAATTAAATATTATTATAAAAATAATTAGCTTGCTGCTCCAGTTAAATTAGGTGTTAAATTAATTGGACTATAAATACATCAGGGTATATCTAGTTTGATCACAACACAATCATACACACACAAACACAAATAAATGAATCAGTTAATATTCTCTAGTAAATCTCTTTCTCTTTTCTTAATTCTTTCTTGTTTTTCCCTCAGCTGTGCTGTGCTTTCCAGGATGACCGGTCTCTGTTCATGGTAATGGAATATATGCCAGGAGGAGATCTTGTCAATCTCACCAGTACATATGACGTTCCAGAGAAGTGGGCAAAGTTTTACACCGCTGAGGTTGTGTTGGCTCTGGATGCCATCCACTCCATGGGCTTTATTCACAGAGACGTCAAACCAGACAACATGCTGCTGGACCGCTACGGACACCTCAAACTTGCCGATTTTGGGACATGCATGAAAATGGATGGGGTAAGAGGATCAGTTATTGCACTACCACATTTTAGTAGCTCAAAGACTCATCAGAACTTCAGGCTTGCTCTGGGTTAGCTTTTAACAGGGTGCTTTCGTCCTGAGTGCAGGGATTTTTAGGTCACTCTTGGATGTAATTAGATGACAAATACCTTGAACACATGCCAGTTCTTGTCCAAACTCAAAGGAGCAAAGAAAAGCTCAGCCTTCCACTCATTCCTTTATGTCTGAGTGAGGAAGACCTCAGGTGGGTTCAGAGGTCTTAGGGTCATGCTGAGGCTAATAAGCCATTGTATTTTAAAAATGCTTAGTTTATGTTGATTAAAGATTAAATCTAGCCGGCCAACTTTTCTCTGCTAACTAGTTTTATAGGATATCAGCACAAATAGCTCAGTTGTGTTTGATGCACTAAAGGTAATATTTTCATTGTGTCCTGTACATTTTCTGCTATATCTCATTTATACTTTATCTTATTATAGAGCAATAGCTATACAATATTTTATATATGTCTGACATACTTAAATGTTATGAGCTTGGAGTCATGAAAAAATGTCCAAACAATAAATACACTAAAGGTGAACACCAATCTACATTTAAAATGGCAATTATATCAATATATTTCTATTTATTCAGCAGCTGTCATATCTGAGGATGTAGGTAGGGGCACTGAACTCAAGAGCAGATAGGCCTAGAATGGAAGGTTATGAAATACGTCAAAAGTTATGTAACGGATACTAATATATAAAGTTCACTACAGGGACATTTAGTTTGCCCCACATTTTGCATATCTGGGCATTTTTGTTGCCTTTATTGTCCGTAATTTCCCCCAAGTCCTAGTTAAATTCTAAACCCAGCACAATCCAGCCACTAAAACTAGCCTGGAGATACTGCTAAGTGATGTCATAGTGCCATCTAGAGTCAGTTTGTGTGTAGTGTAATGTAATATCATGTAAATTGTTTATATTGCTATGTAGCGTCTCTAAATCTAAATCAACAAAGATTCTATCATTTGACTTATTTATTGATTGGTTGGTTGGTTGATGATAGACGGGGATGGTTCATTGTGACACTGCCGTCGGAACCCCGGATTACATCTCACCGGAGGTTCTCAAGTCTCAGGGAGGGGACGGATACTATGGACGCGAGTGTGACTGGTGGTCGGTGGGGGTATTTATCTATGAGATGCTGGTTGGTGAGTGAGACACGTGAATGTGTTTGTTTGTCTAAATTGTACGTTTGTAGTATTGATTTATTAAATGAGAAAAATGTTTGTGTGTGTAGGTGATACACCGTTTTACGCCGATTCTCTGGTGGGGACATACAGTAAGATTATGGACCATAAGAACTCTCTTAACTTTCCTGACGACGTTGAGATTTCTCAAGAAGCCAAAAACATCATCTGTGCCTTCCTAACAGACAGGTGAGCTTTTACATGCGCAGGTGAATTTCCGTGTATTTCCACATTGATGGTTTGATAAAATGTTTTGTGGTGGTTTGTATTTGGTAGGGAGGTTCGCCTAGGTCGAAATGGGGTAGAAGAAATTAAAAGACACCCTTTCTTTAAAAACGACCAGTGGACCTTCAGCACCATTAGAGAGAGTGAGTAAACGTCCGTTATACTTGCATGTGTTTTACAGAGCATTTTGAACAGGAAATAATTTTCGAGTAATAAAAATGTTCATCATATCACTGGGGAAAAAGTGTATTTCTTTTTAATCTTCTTTATGAATATTTTGCACATCATTTTGACATACTGAATCATGTTGATATAGGTAATATATTTTAAATGTATCCGTTTAATCGTTATAAATGTCTGATTTACAACTGTTTAATAAAAGAAGTTTCAATAAAAACTTGAAATGGATGAAAATAAGTATTTAAAAAGTACATTTAAACCGAATTTTAATGACAGTATTAAAATTTTTTTTTAGAAGTTAAACATTTCAGCTGATTTAATGTATTTTCAACTAAAATACAGCTGTGTAAGTGTGTTTTTGAAAGTATATCATTTCTACAACACTTTATTTATTTTTAATTTTGTATTTTTATTTTGCAAGTGGATTGATATCATTCTTTGAATAAGATGCCTGTTTAAAACTAAAATATTGCAGGAAATATATTTAGTATTACAATTCGTATTAATGTCAACTATTACCATTAAAACAAGCGTTAATTAAAATAAAATAAAAAAAATAAAATAAAACTATAATAACTGTGCTCAATACACATTCGTATTTCAGTGTTACCCAAGTAAAGACAAAGCAAGACTGTGAGGTTGAAGTGAGCATGATGCAATATTAGTATTATCTCTACTATCAGTGATGTTTACATCAGCTGTTATAAATGCACAGTGACCGGTTTTTTTTTTGGTCTTTTTTTTTTTTTAATCTCTCTTCAGCTGCAGCACCTGTGGTTCCAGAGCTGAGCAGTGACATAGACACCAGTAATTTTGATGAGATAGAGGAAGATAAAGGAGAAGTGGAGACCTTTCCCACACCCAAAGCCTTTGTTGGCAATCAGCTGCCGTTTGTGGGGTTCACCTACTTTAAAGAAGACCAGTGAGACTTTTTTTATTTTTATTATTATTATTATTTCTGCACAATAAACCATTACTGCCCTGATGCAAAACCAGTTGATAACTGATGTGTTTTGGTATAGGTTGTTGAATGCTGTTAACAGTTCGGCAATGAAAAAAGATCACCTAGCATCCAAAACAGAGGTACGACACTCACACCTTTGTCATCTTGTGCATTTAATTTCACTACAATATGATATGTAGAGACTGGATTTACATCATCCAGTAGTCCCTGGTGGTTAGAGACTTGGACTTAAACTGATTAGGGCTTCATGCAGCATTGGTCGTAACATTTTTTTCTTTCTTTTTATTTCCCATAGGACAATTTAGCAGTAAGTATTCACTTTCTCTAGATCTCGTTAGGTCATTTATAAATGTAGGAGATTTATACAATATTTAATTGTTTTATTTTCCACTAAGCTCCAGAAGAAACTTCACTCTCTGGAAGAGCAGCTCAACAATGAAATGCAGGCCAAAGATGAGCTGGAGCAAAAATACAGGAGCAACTGTAGCCGCCTGGAGAAGATCACCAAAGAGCTTGATGAAGAAGTGAGTAGGTGTTTCTTCTCTGAGATCTCAACATTTTGTGTGAAGTACAGTAATCTTACAACATGCGCTTATAGATAAATGGCAGAAAAGGGTTGGAGACGACTCTGAGACAGTTGGAGAGAGAGAAAGCTCTCCTACAGCACAAGAGCGTAGAGAGTCACCGCAGGGCAGAGAGTGAAGCCGACCGCAAACGAGGCCTGGAGAACGAAGTGAACAGTCTGAGGGATCAGCTGGATGAAATGAAGAAGAAAAACCAGAACTCGCACATCTCCAATGAGAAGAACATCCACCTGCAGAAACAGGTTTGTGGGTCAGAGAGAAAAACACACATGCACACATATAGCTGTTCAAACAATTAATTAATGCTTTTATTCAGCAAGAATGTATTAAATTGATCAAAAATGCCCTTAAAGACAATTAGAATGTGATATTAAAAATATTCAAATGCTATTTGAACTTTGTTTACATGGTGCATTGAAAAATATGTGTGCATAATGTGACACTGAACTGATCATGTGGCACTTAAGACTGGAATAATGGAAGTTGAAATTTTAGCTTTGCCATTTCAGGAATAATTTACATTTAAAAAAACAGAAGTGTTACTTAAAAATTGTAATAATTTTTTACTATTACTGTTTTTACTGCTTTTTTTAAGTCAAGTAAATCAAACCTGGGAAAGCAAAAGAGACTTTCAAGCCCAAATGTTTAAATGTTAACATTCAAATGTATATAATGGATATAAGTAAGTAAGTGTATTATATAATAAATATATAAATATGACATGTATTTTAATAGTTTGGAAGTTAAACATTTATGTGTATATTTTATACTTGTGATGTTCTGTCAGATTAATACAGCATCTGTTAAAAGCATCATTCAGTAGAGTTCCCAGAATTTCCGTCTTCCTGGAGCGACACGTGGCTATGTGTTTTTCTCATGTGTGATCAAGTAACCGAGTGATCCTAGATACATGTCACCATTATAATCTCTTAATCACTCTCCCTCGCTCTCTCTCCGGCAGCTGGATGAGGCTAATGCATTACTGCGGGCAGAATCCGATGCTGCTGCGCGTCTGCGTAAAACTCAGACAGAGAGCTCAAAACAGCTGCAGCAGCTGGAGGCTCATGCGAGAGAACTGCAGGACAAATGCTGCATGCTGGAGAACAGCAAACTCACGCTAGAAAGGGAGAACATCAGCCTGCAGGCCGCACTGGATGTAGAGAAACGAGAGCAAACCCAGGGCTCTGAGACTATCTCTGATCTACAGTGTAAGTGCATATCCTCAGCTTTTATTGTGTGTGTTCATTTAACACTTGACATCATTCATCCACATTCCCCATTCTTGCAGCACGCATCTCTGGTTTGGAGGAGGAAGTGAAACAGGCGAGACTGGCGCTATCTAAAGCTGAGGCGGAGAAGAGGCAACTTCAGGAGAAGCTTACTGACCTGCAAAAGGTAAACAAATCATTCTTCCTTGTTGAGCCAGTTGTGACATCATTATAGACTACGGTTGTGGATTCATATGTCATTAATACCTTCCTCACACAGTGTTAATCATTCCCAGCATTCCCTGCTGAAATAATGTTGTACACATATGGCTGTTAGAAAGAAACAGACTGGATTTACTGGGGTTTACTCACTGTATGTCCAAACGCTCTTCTAATGTCCCTCCTTCTCGGTTTGTGCACCCAATAGGAGAAGAGCAATAACCAGATTGACATGACCTATAAGTTGAAGATGTTGCAGCAGGGTTTGGAGCAGGAGGAGGCAGCACACAAGGCCACGAAAGCTCGTCTTGCTGACAAGAACAAGATCAGCGAGTCCATCGAAGGAGCCAAATCTGAGGCTGTGAAGGGTATGAAAGACATTTAAGATCCATTGATATTAACTTTTTTAGGTACGTTTTCAAATTTCCTATTGAACCAGGAAGCTTGACAGGTTTTATGACTTGTTATGTGTATGGCTGTGTGTGTTAACCTAGATCTGGAACAGAAGCTGCAGGAGGAGCGTTCCTCGAAACAGCGTGTGGAGAACAGGGTGTTAGAACTGGAGAAGAAGAACTCCATGCTTGACTGCGACTACAAGCAGTCACTGCAGAAACTAGAAGAATTGCGACGACACAAGGAGAGACTCACAGAAGAGGTGTGTGGAGGGAATAAATGTCTTTTTGCAACAGATGCAGAGAGCTAGTACGCTTAGAAAATGTAGAAGATTTACTGGCTGTAAATGTCTCTTACTGGCTGTGAAACTGTATTTTGCCTTTATTTATTTATTTACACTACTACTAAAAAATCAGTTGGTGTCAGTATGTTTTATATGTGTATATACAGTATATATATACACATAGAGAGAGAGAGAAAAGATATTTATGGTGCTACAAAATAATAATAGAACAAAGAATAAAAAAAATGCATTATGGTTTCCAATAAAATGTGTTTTCAATACAAATAGAGAACATTTACATCAAATTGTAATACAATTTCAGTTATTTTATTTACTGTAGTTTTTGTCATTTATGTAGCCTCAGTGAGAAAAAGTGACTTTTAAAACTTACTGATCGCAAGCTACAGTAATAGTATTTTACTAGTAATAAAATATGATTGTGTCTATTTATTTTGAATTATTATTAAATATCCATGTTTCTTTATATTATAATGGAAAGGAGTTTTTACTTTTACTTTCAATTGAAGCATTGTGTTTATCATTTATTAAAATAAAATTTTAACCAGTTTATATGGACTCTCTCTTGTTTCTCTCTCTCTCTCTCTCTTTAGGTGAAGAATCTGAGTTTGAAGATCGAGCAAGAGGTTCAGAAACGCAGTTTGACTCAGAATGACCTGAAGGTTCAGAACCAGCAGCTCAGCACCCTGCGGACATCAGAGAAACAGCTCAAACAAGAAATAAACCACCTGTTGGAAATCAAACGTAGCCTGGAAAAACAAAATATGGAACTGCGCAAGTATGCAACGCATGCATATGAACTCATTGAATATCCGTTACCTTACTGAGAAAACAATTGCAAAAACATTGAAATTATTTATATATTAGATGCTTTTCTGTGAATGTGATCCTAGGGATCGTCAGGATTCTGATGGACAGATGAAGGAACTGCAGGATCAGTTGGAGGCAGAGCAGTATTTCTCTGTAAGTCTAAACTTTCTTTCCCCTTCAGAAACAAACTGAACACTCAAAGGTTTAACATAACACTGTGTGTTTGTCTGTGCGTTTGTTTGTAGACACTGTATAAAACACAGGTGCGGGAGCTGAAGGAAGAGTGTGAGGAGAAAAATAAACTCTATAAAGACATGCAACAGAACCTACAGGAGTTTCAGGAGGAAAGGTGAGATATATATTAAACAATAAGCAGGAGAACGTGTAGGCTACTGAGCCTAGTCTGCAAAATGTTTATTTTTTCATTATTAAAATGTAAATGACAGTATTTAAATCCTCACTATATATTATTTTATTTATAAAGAGCTAGCATATTTTAATCACGTTGCAAATGGGAAGTATGTATTGAGTATATGTTGCTTTAAATTCAGTATACCTTTTTCTTGGATCTTATTCTCAGGGACTCTCTTGCGGCCCAGTTGGAGATCACACTAACAAAAGCTGACTCAGAACAGCTAGCGCGCTCCATTGCGGAGGAGCAGTATTCTGACCTGGAGAAGGAGAAGATCATGAAGGAGCTGGAGATCAAAGAGATGATGGCCAGACACCGACAGGAGCTCGCTGAAAAAGACACCACCATAACCTCAGTGAGTTACACCACACCTCAGCTATTAGCCGCTGTTACAGAAATCCCATTTAAGGTTTGAACAGGTTAAGGACATTGGATGGTGTTTGGTTTAATTGTCCCATCCTTCCACAGTTAGAGGAAGCTAATCGCACATTGACGAATGATGTGGCAAACCTGGCCAATGAGAAAGAAGAACTCAACAACAAACTAAAGGAAACACAAGACTGTAAGTTACTCAATACATACACCAACAGTAGCTAAATACATCAACCTTTATACATTATATTACATTATCATTTTAAAATACAAATTCAGTTTTTACGTAAATATTTTAGGTACCAGCGGAATAGCAGGTTTCAACGGTGGCCGAATTTGGCTTTTTGTGTGTCTGTGATGACTGAGAACATTTTTAATTTTCAGACCTGCAGAATATCAAGAATGAAGAGCAGTCCATCACTCAAGTAAAGCTTGCCCTTGAGAAACAGCTTCAGTCAGAGAGAACTCTCAAAACACAGGTACACCATAATGTTGCCCTTGTAGCAAGCGTGAATCAAATCCAACTTTTATTTACGGCCTCAGTTACTGCTTTTCCTTGATTTTGTTGGCTTTTTACTCTAGGCTGTGAACAAGTTGGCAGAGATCATGAACAGAAAGGAGGTCAGAGGGGGTGGAAGTCGCCGTGGAAATGATACCGACGTGAGGAGGAAGGAGAAAGAAAACAGGAAGTTGCAGCTGGAGCTGCGTTCCGAGAAGGAGAAGCTTAACAGCACTATAATCAAATACCAGAGAGAAATCAACGACATGCAAGGGGTATGACCACTAATCAGTCTGAAGAATTTTACAATGCTTGACATATAACCTGAGTGCTTGTTTCTTACTCTTGATTATTTCCTGCAGCAACTGGCAGACGAGTCTCAGGTTCGTATCGAACTGCAGATGGCTCTGGACAGTAAAGACAGTGATATTGAGCAGCTGCGCAGCCTGTTGAACTCTCTTAACATCCAGTCACTGGACTCTGCCAGTATGAGTAGCGGCCCAGACATGGACACTGACGAGTCACTACAGGGTACTGGGAAGACCTTTTCTAAACTTCTTTTCATTCTGTTTTCCTTCTTCAAAACTTTTCCTTTTAATTCACTTTTCTTCACATCGTTCCGTGTCACCCTCCTTTCTTTCTGCTTAGTTTTGGTCTGGTTCTCAGTTCAACTTTCACACTTCACCTCACTGCAGAGCCTGACCCTACAGGTGATCTGCATGGCGTTCAGTGCCTTTTGACCTCTTAAGACTTGCGTGGATCTTATCCTTTCCCTTGACAGAGCAATTTTCCAAAACTACATCAGAGAAAAGCCTGTTTTATTATACATGTCTTTCTTTGTGTGTTGTACAGAGACAAGACTGGAAGGTTGGCTGTCTTTACCGGTGAGGAACAACACCAAACGCTTCGGGTGGGAAAGGAAGGTATGTTTTTGGACGGTAGCAATGCATTTTTAAAACAAGCAGTTGGCTAAGGATGCTGTGCTGTTAAATAAATGCAATAATATTAACATCAACATGGCATTAAAATGGACCAGTCAATAAAGAATTCAGTGCATCATTTAAAAAAACAACAATACAGGTCAGTAAGAAAATAAAGAACACCAAAAATTTGTAATAAATTAGCGACATTATATATGACATGACATCATGGTGGATGTGCATGGGATTGCAAATAAGTAATTAAGCTAAATTAATGTCAAGTTTTATCTTACACCAAAACTATTGACAATATTATTTTGTAAATTTAAATAAAGCTGAAAGAAAATATTAATATTTAGTGGAATTAGAAATGTTGCCTTGGCAAGTAACTGAAATAGAATTACAATTGAAGTATTAACATTACTGAAACAAACTGAAATATAAAAAAAATAAAGCTAAATATAAATCAAAAAAAAAGTGTGCAAGAACAAAAATGCTACAAATTAAACCATAATTAAAATGAAATATAATTGAATTGAAAAAAAGAAAGAAAAAAAATTAAAGAACACTGGTGTTGTAGTGAGTGAATAAATTGCTTAACTATTTAATAAACCTGTCCTATTTGAATGATTAACTCATGTTGTCTGCAGCCACAAATACTAATTACCTGGACTAAACCTAAACCTCAACCTCAAGTGACTTTGCAAACGGGAGCTGTTGTACTGCTAGACACAGATAGCCTTGCATCAGGAATCCCATCCGACCCGATCATGCAGGATTCAGTGAGTCTTTTGTTTCTTTTCTCTCCTCTAGTATGTTGTGGTGAGCAGCAAGAAGATTCTCTTCTACAACAGCGAGCAGGACAAAGAGCATTCCAATCCTTACATGGTGTTGGACATAGAGTGAGTCCTTCTACTCTTAAAATCCATTCAATAGTTACATTGGTTACACTTTCATTTTGTCCCAGTGTAAAAAAAACAAAACAACTTTATCTTTTTGGCTGACTTAAGTCATTTCTGTCATCTTGTTATTATCTTAATATCTCTGGTATTCCCTTGACAGTAAACTTTTCCATGTGCGTTCGGTAACTCAGACGGACGTCTATCGCGCTGACTCCAAAGAGATCCCCAGAATATTCCAGGTATATTGGCACCATAGATAACACAGGCAGGGTATTAGGGAGCTTTTAAACTTGAAACCTGTGGAAAATTTATAAAATTTCTGAAAGCTAAGGACTCGCCTCTTATCATTGCTTTTCCCAGATCTTGTACGCTAATGAGGGTGAGAGCAAGAAAGAGCAAGAACTGGAACCTCTTCCTGGTGACAAGTCCAGCTACATTTGCCATAAGGGTCATGAGTTCATTCCCACCCTGTACCACTTCCCCACTAACTGTGAAGCCTGTACTAAACCCTTGTGGAACATGTTCAAACCACCTCCAGCTCTCGAATGCAGACGATGCCACATCAAGTGCCACAAAGACCACATGGACAAGAAAGAGGAAGTCATCGCTCCCTGTCGAGGTAAGAATAACCTTTCTTCTTGTACTACCTTAATGAGTGAAAAAACGGTTTACTGGCTCCTGCAAATCCCGGGTAGTATAGTCATAAATTCTTTTTTTTTTTTCAGTTCTAAAGTATTTAATCAAGTAAGAGCTACTTTTTGAGTAAGCAAAAGGACTATGAAATATATTTGTTTACATTTCATGGTTTTAATGAAAACCATAAAATGAAGAAATACACAAGTTACACATACATACATACATATCAGTTGGATTTTTTTCTATTTTTACTATTTTAACATTTGTCTCATTTACTTGTTCTCCTCATCCACTGTTCTTTTCTACATCTATCTCCAGTGAACTACGACGTGTCTACAGCTAAAAACCTGCTGCTGTTAGCATTGTCTCAGGAGGAACAGCAGAAATGGGTTAGTCGGCTCATGAAGAAGATTCCTAAAAAACCTCCAGCACCAGAGGCCCCTCATCGTTCCTCTCCCAGAGTTCCTGTTAAAGTACTAAGCAGTCAATCCATGAGAAGACCCAGCCGACAAATACCCTCCGGCAAACCCAGGTGAGCACCAAGCCTTGACATGCCTTTTTTAAAAATGCTAAATTCAGTTAATCTTATGGCTGTGTTCAGTTTTATCTCGTGCTTTCATGTTTACACTGTGTTAGCTCAAATACATTGCCCAGATTGTTGTTCATCAGTGTCAGTCTCTATAGTAAGAGGATTACATAAAGGCCTGGTTTTCATTCACAGATCCTTTTGAGACCTGTTTGTGCAAAAATGAAAACGGTCATTGCTTACTTATTCACATGTCATTTCTGTATGACTCATAAGTTTAGCAGAAAGTCCAAACCGCTGCTTTACATACAATACAAAAAACAAACAAATCTGTAGTATGTTTAAACATTTGAAAAAGCTCTTTTGAAGTGGTTTTGTAATTACATATCCATCAGTGTATACACATTAATTTACGCCACATCTTACTTTGTGTATTTAGCCCTTGAAGCCCATTTCTGAAACCAAAAAACAAATAAATAAATAAATCACAATTCACAAGACTTTTTTTTTTTTCGAAATTGCATTGAAATCATGCAATTCAGATGTTTATCATACAATTCTGAGTTTATTCTGAGAATTATGAAATATAAACTTGCAAATACAGGTTATAAAGTCCAGTTCTGATAGGGGGGGAAGATAAACTAATGCAATCGCGTGTTATAAGCTGTGGGACGCTGTTGTGGGATTTCTAAAAATAAAAGTCAGAATTGTGAGGGGAAAAAAAACTTTCATCACAATTACCTTTTTTTCTTTTCATTTATTAGTATTGTTATCGTTTTGTTGTCAAGATAACATTTTTGAGACACTACAAAATATCTATGTAGGATTAAATTTGAAACAATTTTCAGAATATTAACTTTTTTTTTTTTACAAATGTATCAAGAAATGTATCACAAAAAAACAAGTAACACATTGAGAAAAACATATCTTTTAGTTATTTGCTCAATTTACAACTTCAAAAGAATAATTAACTTTAATAATTAGCTTCCAAATGACACTAAAATATATTTTCTGTTTGGAATGAAGTCGTATGAGTTTGGAACAACATTAGAGCGAGTGAATGATGACAATTAACTGTTTTTCATTTTTGTGGGAACGGTTCCTTTACCATCTTGTTCTGTAAAGTTTGATTCTAAGATGGCTGTTCATAAAATCAATGCAGAAGCGCTAGACGCATGTTTGGCACGGGTTACACACTAGAGTGCTACTCTATATGATACACAGGTCAGTGCACAACGTAAAGGAACCAACAGTGTGTCTGGAGAAATCTGGCTTCATCTACCACAAGGGACATGAGTTTATTCCTTTATTCTACCACTTTCCTGCCAACTGTGAGGCCTGTACCAAACCCCTGTGGAACATGTTCAAACCTCCTCTGGCTCTGGAATGCCAGAGATGCCAGATCAAATGCCACAAAGATCACATGGACAAGAAAGAGGAAAGTCTCAGACCCTGTGCGTCAGACCCGTTCAACCCCCAGTTCAACACGGGGTGAGAGGAGAACATGGCCGACCTGGAAGTTGGATGGAGGATGTATTGATGTTTAGCTTTAGCATGCTTCTGTAACATCATTCAAAAGCTTTCAAGGTTTAGCAGAATAACATTACGGTCTTTGCTAATGGTGGCTAACTGGATATAACAGTGTTATGCTGGGCTACTTTTTGTAACTTGGGATGCAATGGGACAGCTTGGGCATTAACAAAGCACTTTTTTTCTTTTGTGTCTAACTCAGGTTTTCAATTGTAACGTTAAATTTAAAGGCGAAATACTAAAAGTATGCATCATACTACACACACAGAGATCTGTAGCTAAACTTGATTGCACATTTAGTACCAAACTCAAGATGCATACAGATGAACAGCCTTTTTAGTTCCAGCAGACATTTAGCAGTGGTCTTATTTTTGAGGTTTAGCTCAGTTATAGTAATTACCTCTCATGTGCCAGGTTGTTGGTTTACCTTAGCAAACTACCTCCAGACCTTCTGTAGTGAGGATGGTGAAAGTTGGCTGAATGCTTTCTCCTCCACCTGCAGGCCTCTGGATTCGGAGCTTCAGGACTGGCACTGGGCTCTGGATGACGTGGATGATGTAGATTATGACCATACGTTTAATTTCTGAGGAGCATGTTTAGGGTCCAAACAGGGTAACTGCTTACATAGGGGCTCTGTTCCAAAAGCCCTGCACAGTTTAGATGCAACCCTAATTAAACACCTGATCCAGCTAATCAAGCCATTAAGGTTTATTTGAAAGCGGCATGGTTTGAGTGTTGAAGCAGGGTTGGAACGAACCTCTGCAGGGCTTCCAGTAAATTGATAACATGAATGAATGCTAAATGTAATTCGGTTTATATACAGTACATTATAATTTTTTTTACATTTATCTATTTGGGTTCAGTAGGATTTTACTGGTTCCAGTAAAAGCTATAATATTTTGAAATATTAATACAATTAAAAATAACAATTTTCTGTTTGAATATATTTAAAAATGTAATTTATAATTTATTGACTGAATGCTGAGTTTTCAGCAGCTATTGCTCCAGGCTCTTCAGAAATCATTATAAATTATGCTAATTAAATGCTGAAGAAATATTTTATTATCATAAGTGCTGATTACAGTTTGTGCCATTTTTGTAACAACCTAAATTTCTTTGCTGTCAATTTAATGCTTGTAAAATAAAAGTAATTACAAAGTACTAAGTAATATTAATTAACTACTTGTACTTATATGGTTAGGATTAGTTATTATTATGGTTTAGCTTAGGGTTACTTGCATGTAATTATGTATAATGTATTTATAGTAGTGCGTAATGTGACATGTAACAAGAACATCTTAAGCTAAAGTGTTACCATAAAATGATCATAAATTGGTGTTAATATTTTATCATCAAAATGTATCGAAACCAGTTAAATCCAAGTTCAAATGTCATTTTATCCCTAAATTAACTCACTTGCTGCTCACTTGGTTTTGGAACAGAGTCATGGAGTGCATTTCTTTGCGTGTGCTGTGGTATTCCTTTGCTGTTGAAACAAATTTAAGCATGCGAGTGTGTTAGCCAAGATGGGATATGGAGAATTTGCCATAATCCGACAGTTTCTGTACCAATTCTCATAAACACCCTCTGCTCTCCAAATGCAAAGCTCAATCGTTTTTCACTGTTAATGAAGGAGAAGAGGTTTGTTCAGAGAATTGGTATTTGGCCTGCTTGTTTCTTATTTGACCTTTGACCCTCTTACCCTAGTCCCCCTCTACTGGACACTCCAAAGATGAGGCGAGAAGACTCCACCAACAGCCTTCTGAACAAATGAGTCCGTTTGATTAATGTTTTTACAAACTGTTTATCAAGAAGATGTTTCAGCTGTACTGTAAAACGAAAAAAAAAAAACGAAATGGGAGAATGTGAATAAAAACAGTGTTTTTATTTTTAGCTCTGTTTTGTTCCCTTTTGCAATAAAAGTTTGCGACCTGTTGTGTGTTTGCAGGTGTGTTAATCTGCTTCTCTTGAGCATGATGGCACGCTGTGGGTGCTTTTTATTTTGAATGACCGAAGGATTTTTCTTTCCTCTTGGGTTAAAATGAGGTGAAACTAACTTTCTCAATTTCTCCCTCATTCTCTAGTTAACCTTGTATTGGGATTCTGGTGCTGCTACATGGTGATTTGGGGTTCTTCCTGTTACACCAACAAAAGACCTTTGTCGTAACCTTTCGCACATTTTGGGAAATCCAAAAAAAAGTGAGAGATGCACAAATATTGATGAAGGCTTTGCCGTCGTGATATGGCTTTTATTCTCTGGGCATATGGTTGCTTCGACTTCAAGAGCACAACAGATCTACACAGAACTGAAAGGTCAGCATCACACCAAACTTCTTATTCAAGGCCAGAGTTGACCTGAACGCTAAGACTGAACCCCGCTGGACCGGCCAGAGAGTGTGGAAGACTTTTTTTGTCTTTAATGGCTGAATATAGACAGTAGTGCAACACACCACATAAACGACTAGAAAACACCACTACATATGTTTCTCATTCCTTCATAAACGCAATCAAACTGTAGTGTTTTTTTTTTCTTGTAGTGTTTTACCTTTGTTTACTCCACTGTGTGATCGAAGCTTGATTAAACCTTCTCTGATCATGAACGCATCCCATAATGCTCTCCTGGGCACCTGTGCTCCTCACTCCCTTGTGTGAGTCGAATGTAATCTGAGGAGGAACCTTAATTAACGGGTGAGATGTGAGCTTTGCATGTGGGCAGGAGTTTCTAAAATGTTTCCAGCAGTCAGTTTTTGGCCGGTCGTCTTATGAATTTCATCATCAGCTGTTACAAGTTGAAATGTTGGGTCTCATGCTACGACGTGTGCCAAAAACTGATTCATTTTGTGAGCACATAACTGAAATGTTCATAAGACTGTGTCTGAATGTCAAAAAACCACATTTAAATTCACTAAGTATTTTGTAGATTTTTGAAGTGGTCTTTGCTTTTTTTGTGTGTGTGTATCTTCACCCTAGCAAACAGTGTGTATCTCTGGGTGTGCTGTGAATGCATATCCGTGTTCTTTTACACGTTATATATATATACACATATATATATATATAATATGAATATACAGCGTATATTTGACCTGCCATCTTACCAGTTGGTTTGCTATTTATACAGGTCTGGGCACTTTTTATTTTTTATTTTAAAGCGCTGCCTCCAGATTTGCATGTTTTATATTGATGTACTGTTTGACCATAAAATGAAAAGCATGTAGCTGTGTTGTTTGGAAACCCTGTATAACATTTGCTTATTTTTGTAAACAAAAGTAGTGAGTTAAATCGGTATATAGCTGTGAATGTAGTAAAAGGAAGTAAAGTTTTAATATAAACAATGTGGTCGTTCTTTTCTTGCAGCATTAATCACATGCATTCTCAATACAAATACAATATGTAATGATTCAATAAATTACTCGGTAAATATGAAGGGAAAAAAAATTATACAATTACACAAGTCCACACATTTTCGCAATAAAGTAATGTTTATTGATTTCTAAAATACAAGAGAACAATTTTAAAGTAATCTCACAAAAGAAAGTAATTTCAATAGTCCTATGGTTTATTGGTTTTGCATTGATAATTGTTTATTATATTGCCATATAATACAGATCAATATAGAGGAAGCTCAATATAAAAATATTGCATATTTCAGTGTATGTAAACGGCACCCCTTTTTGAACTACAGTAAACAGCCTGTTCAACAACCTGACATCATTAATCACTTACTAGTTAAATATTTTCCTTTATTAGAAAAAAAGACTGTTCTAAACTAAACTTCTTACAGTATAACAACTTTAAAAACAGTATATCTGAACTTTTACAAATGCAGGGAGTTGAAAACTAGGGACTAGAAAACTACCAGGAATTAGAAAATGTGTTAGAAAATGTTAGAAATGTTTTTACTGTTTCAGAAACATATTTGGTCAGACTTCTGATTAACACTTCAAATACAATTCATCATTTGTAAGTCTACAACATTCATATCTGTTTTCCTTCATGGGAATATGAGATTTAAAGGAATTAAAGAAAAAAAAGATACTGCTACAAAAAGCTGTTACACATCTCAATACATAATAGATTAGCATGGTCTGAAAAAAAACAATACCAGTGCTTGCAAAGCAGAAAACCTTAAGCTGACCATAAGTATCAGTGTAAACCTAGCTAAGAAACTAAACATATAAAAATTAAACATATACAGTATACACTTTTTGAAGTGTCTTGCCAGCACTGGATCAATTAGGAAAAAACATTATGATAGGATTTTTGGTTGTACACACTTACCCAAAAATTTTAAATTGCAATATAGAAAGTATTAGTATATAGCACCTGACCTACATCTACAAAGAAAAAGACTCCAACAGCAGACAGGGAATGCATTGAGTTGAACCGTATGCAGGAAGTTGCATCCTCTTATTCCTGTTTCACTGGTTTCACTGCATGAGGTTTGTAGTAGATGACTGTGACTGTGACCCACATGTTCAGAGCGCTCATGACGACGAACCGTATGAGAACTTGAAAAGAAAAAAAGCTGAGATAAAGATGACATCTCTATCAAACACCTCATCCCATCAGGAAGCTCTTACTGACCTTGTGTGTCTCCTGTGGTCATGACGGTGGTGAAGATCCGTGCTGACAAACACAGCAAACACTCAATATCAATACGGCAGCCTGAAGAAGTGCTTAGTTTTCCTTTCGTGTCACTTACCCAGGCATGTATACGTGGCCAGAGCCCAGGTGAGAGTGCTGACCTGCCCAGAGTCCTTTGAGCTCCACAGACACTGAAGCTGTGCCAGTTTACTGCCAGCACTAATGAAAGTGCACAAACTCTGAGACAATGGCAAAAAGACAACTGTTATTACCTTTTCCTGGGAATACTTTAGTTTTAATCTGAATGTATTAATCTACCTATACTGTATATGACACTAATGCATATGGATCAGTAGTGGTATGTTCTCACCATGGCTAGATCAATCACCCACTTCTGTACTGTAAGCAGCTGCCATCCACCCACAAACCTGATTCTTACAGTAAAGGAATGAAAAACTATCATACTTATATTGCATAACCTTCAGCATGGGTCTGAAGGATACAGTGCTGCGTATATGAGGCTGTGTTTCATGTTCCTGTTGAGGTGCAGGATTAACAGGAGCACAATGACATCTGTGGACACACAAGATTGAAATTACAATGGAGACTGGATTTGCTTAAGCATCAGAGTCTGGTCTGTCGGATGGGCTCACCTTGTGCAATGAGAATTGGATACTCCAGATATGTGAGCGGTGGGTAGTCATAATACATCTGATAGGACACGAACACTATAAATCTACACACACACAGGAGGAAGAGAAAGAAATGGGTTGGACACTTTTTGGCCATTAATATATACATCTGGTTTTTATCACCTTTATAACTATTATTAATCGATCTTCAAGGCACTGTTATTTTTAGTATAGCTGATGTGATGTTTGGTAAATATTTTAAATTAGATTTTATTTTTTATATATTCTGTTTTCACTATAGTTAATAATAATATATAGGTAATTTAGTTGTTTTCACATTTTTATTAGTTATATACACTTCTTTTTTCTTTTATTTTGTAAGTATTAGTTTTAATCTGTCTAGTTTGGATTATTTTAGTTCTTAGATAAAATATAATTAAAGCAAAATAAAATAAATGTAGATTTTTCATTTTATTTCAGATCATGTTTATTTTGTTTAAGTGAAAAAAAAATGTTTTACGATTTTAGCTTTGAGGTTTACAATAATAAGTCAATTATTTCTTTTTTAAATTCCAAAAATTATTTTTTAAATCCTATTTAAAAAAGCTATAGAATTTTAGATATTAAAAAAAAACTCATGAGAGTTAGAACAACAAAAAAATGACTTTAATGAAACTTTAACAGTTAGTCTATAGTGTGTGTATTGCTATGTAAAAAAATTTGTAAAATTTGCGCACAATTCTGCTGCAGTGGAGATTTCCATTCATCTCTATTCAGAAAATTTTTTATTTTTTTATTTTTTTATTTAGGGGTGTTTTTTTTGGAGTGCAAATATTTTACAATCCAGTGTTTACTGCTGTTAATGTCATAGTTTGGGAAACCCTGCTTTATACACTATGTAAACAATGTACATCTGTACATCAGGGGGTCCCTGGGATGTAAAAGTTAAAGACCCCCATCCACAAATGTAATACATTCTCTGTTTATACTTTACTGCATAGTGCACTAATGTTATATAATTTAATCAATTTTGGTTTCATTTAATTATTGATGAAAATTATTCTAAAATAAAGCCTACTTAAAGCAAAATCAGCACATATCAATAAAACCTGCATGCATATACATTTGTCAAATGTTGCAATAACATGCATATATGTGTATGAATGACAGGATGCTGCTCAGTCCGGGTGTCTTCAAGCCTTTCCTGCAGCAGTCTGATTTCAGAGAAGAGTCAGTGTGAACTGTGAAGTTCTTACCCGAGCAGCTCGAGCAGCAGACTGTTCAGACTGATTCCGGAGGTGGCTCTGGCCCGCATCAGCACGAAGATCTGGGGGAACTTCAGCACCATACACACGAACAGAGTGCTGAAATTCGCCAAATGCAGCGTCAAATTGCCGTCCATCTCTGTTAATCCCTCTCTGTGATCCGCTCGTGGGATCCTGGCACGAAACGGCTCCAGATGTTACCATCGGAATCGGCGGCACTTCCGCACACATCAGCGCGCCGAGCGAGATTTGACCCTGCGCAGCGCCCGTAGCTCATTGACACAGCTTCTTTTTGAGTGAGAAATTACTCAAAATACATCTCATATTTGGCGCCAACTGATCATAAAGAATATAAAGTCAGCATGTTATTATTAGATGCATAACTGGGTCATTCGCAAGATATTCAGTAATCCAGTCAAAAAAAAAAAAGATTTAAAATATTAGGGAATTCAAACTATTAAACTATATAAAACGTTTGCTTTTTATGATTTTTATTTGGCAGTTGCCTGACAGTTCCTTGCTTTGTAACCCTTTATTATTCTAGTATGTATAGTTATTTTACGTATATATATGTTTTTTTCTTACTTTGCTTACACTCGTTAAGCAATAGTGCAAGATCTAACATGAGCTTAAAGGCAGTGTATGCGATTTTTCAAAAATGCTTTAGATAATAAATGCTGTGTTCCAGGGAGGTTTTTGGGCCCGTAAGTCACGACTTTAAACCATTATTCACTACTGTGTAGTGTTCCAGGCAAATCACGCAAAACGTACCGTGCTGGGCTTATGCTCATTTACAATCTTTTTTTTTTCTCCAAAGGTGCTTTCCGTGCTTTTTTGAGGGAAACGGAGGAGGAAAAACAGCACATGGGGCACGAGAAGCTGTTATACCTTTTATTTTAGTGTACTACTAGCATAAACACTGCATTCGAAGTGGCTGCCATTGTTGTTTCGCGGGCTATGTGACGTCAAAACACGTACTGGGAGTACGAGTTCACGAGTGGGAAGTCACTGGTTTGACTGCGTGTCACTCCAGTGCACGTTCAGCAGTAGAAGATTGGAAAAACACGGGTTACGGGTTGCCTGGAACGGAGCAAAACATTCGGCCGTTTAGCAAAACAAACTTGTAGGCAATTTTTTTTTTTTTTTTTTAACTTGTAGCCAATTAGCAGTAATGGCGTGTCTATTCGTGACGTGGAGTAGACTATGTTCAGTGAACAGTCGAGCAGAGCGACAGAAAGATAAAAAGCAAAAGTTTAAAATGTCTTCGGAGCGATAAGGCCAGAAGTATGACCCCGAGAAAATATTGTATCAGCTTTCCAGCAGTGGAGAGAACTCAAGGAGTGGAAGTGACCAGACACCAAGGTTGTTTTGGTTCTTCTTGATAGGTGAGTTACACTGACTGTTGAAAATTATTTGAAATTCATGTAAGCGCGTTATAAATAGAGCGCGGCAACAGTATTCTGTCAGAGATTCTGTCAACTGAGACTTCAGGAGCTAATGGGAATCTTAAAAAATAAAATGAAATGAAATTTGTCGCGCCACTCGAGTCCAGTGTAGACTATGTAACATTGGTACTGCTTTGTTTCACTGAACTCCTTGACTTGGTTGCTTAACCCTTTATAGGGCACTCATTGGAATAATAGGAAATTCATAATTTCAACCCTGGAATGTTATAGGAGGCTATAACAAGACTTTGAATCTTTTGTGACTTTATAAAAATAATTATCATTTTATGTTGTAAATCTAGGTCAATGAAATTACCATTTATGGTTCCTCGCCAGTCTATGGTCATATTTTTTTCCCAAAAAAGGGCATATATTTACAATGTTTAAAACACACATAAAATACAAATAAACACATAAAATGTAAATACGCTTTTTCTCATTTAATTTATTCATTTTTTTCCCCTTTGTTTTTTTTATGTGCCATAGACTCTTGTTTTCCAAAAGCTATATATATATATAAAAATGTACAGTTTAGATCTACTGAAAACGAAGAATACTGACAAATATGTAAATATATAATAACAAATGAAAATAAATATAGACATACAGGCAGTTACCTGAATAGGGAGCATATGATCAAATATGATCACACAATTTTTCATGTCACAGTGTTTTTAATTTCTAGAAATGTTATATGCAAACAACACCGATCTCAACATTTAACACAACTATTCAACCATATAATGCATGAGTTTCGTTAACTTAGCATT
>JAUCMT010000024.1:11010993-11043174 GCA_032357475.1 Enteromius thamalakanensis | reverse complement strand
CTACAACTTTACAATGCAATTTAATGTGCACAAATAAGATACCCTTTTTTTAAAACTGATAAAGAAATTATAATATTGTGTGAACAAGAAAATGTTCAAAGACCTTTCCATTTTGAGAAAAAGTCTCATTCTAGAAGTGATTCAGAATAACTGTAATAAGAAATCCCATGCCCAAAAGATGTCAAGAACACAGTATGCAACTTTTTTAAAGATTTGATGACTATGTTTTTAATAGTGACATTAAAACGTTCTATGCCAAAGTCTCTAATATGTTCATCAACTGTATGATGAACTGTTTTTATCATACAGTTTGCCACTAAAGCTACACTGCAACAAACTCTCACTTTACCGAGTTACACTGACCCCAGTTAATTGTACTTATTCAGCCTTGTTCATCACAAATACATTTAAGTCCTGGGGCCTGTACTGTTTCATAAAACAAGTTTACCAAATAAGCCAGGCTTATGAAATAATGGCCAGGTTTCACAAACAGGGCTTATCTTAAGCCTGGACTAGGCATTAGTTAAATTAAGATATTTAAGCAACTTTTACAAAATTGCCTTTTAAGAAAATATAACAGATGTGCAGCTTAACACAGAACAATGACACTGACATGTTTTAAGATATGTCAGAGCAAGATATTTTCATCTGAGACAGCTCAAACCTGCAATTTAGTCTGGGACTAGTTTAAGCCTTGTCTGTGAAACTGGGGGATAGTCTGACTTATTTTAGTCCGACTTATTGCCAGTTAATTTGTATTATCTGCCATAAGCCTGGCTTATTTGGTATTTAACTTGTTTTATGGAACAGGCCCCCGTTCACCTCAGTTCAGAACAAATCACCATATATGGGCACACTTCTCTGTATTCCAAATATTCAGTTACTCTAAGGTTTCATGTGGCTAAAAATATCTTGTCAAAATTCATTAGCTCAGCACCTACACACGCATGCAAATCTGTGTATTTGGACAGTGTAAAATGAGCCCACCGTCTGACACAATAAACACAATACAATAACAATACTATGTGTGTGTGTGTGTGTGTGTGTGCGTCTGACAGAGGTTTACCACATTTCCTCTGAGGAGGACACTCCTTAATCACACACAAACAAATACACACACACACCTTTAATGGGGAGGAATTATAATCACCTGAAGCAGCTGGTGTGAGGATAATTTACTACCCGAGGTGGGCCGGTGGGATGATAAAGATACGTACGCACGTGCATGCTTTCTCTTTTTCCGTTTTGAGTTTTGCAGATGTAGCAGCTGCAGATATTTACTGCAGTAACACCAGACCGCAACCAGACCCACCGCCCCACAGCCCCTCCCAGTGTCTTATTTCACACACACAAACACAATACTGCTTATCTTTGCAGCTGACCTTGTGGTGTACATGACAACATAGAAAGAATATAATCTTAGAGTTTAATAGAGTTTCCCCATCTTAATGAATTATAAAAATAAAGGTGGAGTCGCAGTGGTGGCAAGACGCCAGGAGTATCGTCAAAGGAGTGAAGTAAACAGCTCTATGATTGGTGGGATTAAATGAACATGCTCCTGCCAGACGTTCGTTTGGCATTCCACAGACGCGTCTCCTCAGAGAACCAGATACAGCATCCGAACGTCTACAGACGTGCCAAAACGACCTCACAGTTTACACTATAATAATCACAGACTACACTGACTGCATGTCAGATGACGTCACTCAGCACACACTGTTCTCTTTATTATACGCGAGAAAATAAATTATCAAAATCTGGACTTTAAAAATAATTCTAATAAAAATTTTTGCAATAAAAACATGGAAAATGGAAATTTGACTACAGAACCATATGCTCTAAAGTGAACCTAACAGGGTTAAATTCAACTAAATCTCACAAAAACCTATCCCGGCCATTCTTCCAGTCATTTAATCTATACTGCACAAAAAGAGAATCTGTCCAGGTCACATTCCACCCCAAAAACTAAAATTATTTATATATTTTTATATATGTTGTTTATTATTACTTAAATAAAAAATCTTTGCATTTTAATTTTTTCATTATATGTTGGCACAAAAATCACATAATTATTATGTGGCGGCATTTTATTAGGTTATCAATGTTTGTCCAATGTTTTTTTCTAAATCAGCAGATATAATAAATATTACAATGATATATAAATACTGTATACTTTAAATAACGCATCATGTTTTTTTAAACAGTAATGAGATTTTTTTCACTGTAGTAATAATCAAAACTGGGGTGCTTAATTAATGTTCAGCTGTCTTGAAATGTCACAATTTAAAATTAATAAAAGTAAATAAAATTGGCTTCATTTTTAGGACCATTAATTTCTCACCAAAATATAATTGGCTTCTTATAATTGCCTTTATAATTGTATATATTGTTTTTTTGTTTGTTTTTTGGGGGGTGAAATATAACCCAAAAGTATTTATATAACCAGTTCTAACAGTTGTTGTGAACTCACTGTCATGGAATAAGGAGTTATTTTCTATTTGTGTGTAGGGATTCTTTTTTTTTTTTACCTACACTTCTTACTTCTCACTTTGATTTATTTCTTGAATTTCTTTCATTAAAAAAGTAGGCATTTTCAGTATCAAAATATATATGGGCATGCACATCTATATACAATTTATTTATAATAGTTCCACAAAACTCATGTTTTTATAGTCAGCTATGTGAATAGTACGTATGACCTGTACAACCTATGATTTTTACAAAAAAAAGAAATAAAATACTAAATTATGTATTTTTATACATTTGATGCAGATCTGTCAGCTCTATGCCCTTGGACATCAACTGTACACTGCTCAACAGTTTATGAAAAATACACAAATGTCAGTTTTGTGTTTCCACATGTTTTTGTAAGTGACACAGACTACTGTACGCATTTAGGTTTATATGTGTGTGTGTAGTAGTGCCAGTAAAGCTCATATTTGTTGGTCTGTTCATGCTGTCCACTCTGTCCTCAAACACACCACACACTAAGCAAGGGGTGGCTGTGAACAAACATGCATGCATGTGGGAGTGTGTACGCATGCATGCGAGACTCTTGTCTGTGAAAAAATGCATGTATTTGTGTGTATGCAAGTGCGTGTGCTTTTGTCTGCATGTATATGTGCCTAAGTGTGTTTGCATGCGTCCATGATGTTATGAGTTCCATCAGTGTGTGAATACGTGTACAAGAGAGTCTCTAACACACACGAGGAGAGGAGAAATCCAAACACAGTATACTTACACTGCAATTCCTCACATATCCAAGCTTAGATAGAAGAGAAAACACACAATCAATATCTGTCTCACTCTGATGGCATGAGGTCTAAATCTAAATGAGGTTCACTGCTTTTACGCTGTCCTGTACTTTTTGTGTTCTGTAATAAAATGTAACAAATTTTTAGTTTTTTTGTAAAGGAAATATCTATTTAAAAGGGGAAAATAGACTTTTAGAGATATGCACTGGTAAATCTCTCAATTATTTACATAATTGAAAGAAAATGAACAGGATGGAAACAAAATAAACTGCAAGTTTGTTTGTAATTTATGCAGGTTTTTAAACAGGGTGGAGTAAGAGAAACCACCTAATATGACAAAAATCACAGAGATTATTTAATGAAATCCATTAAATTCATTTTCACCAAAATTATGCTAGATTAGTAAAAGAAATGAAATATTCTTTAAAGGATATAAAAATAAAAAACAATGTAAAGTGATATATGTTAAAAGAAAACAAATCAATATTAGCTTATCCATAAAATTTTGAGTTTAATACTTGATCCAGTTATAATGTATTGCATAGTAGAAATGACTCATGCCATCAGCTTGTCTTTGTGAACCCACCATGTTCAAAAATATCAGTGAAGTACAAACAATAATAGATGAAAATTAAAAATTTATTATTATTATAAAGCTGACAACAATAACCTCTAGAAATATACTGCTGTTTATGACTTGAATTGTTATGAGAGTTACTATATAAATACCTGCTTCTTTCAAACCTGTCACTATTTGAAATGTATTTTAATGTTTTGAGCAAGAGAATTTAGTAACAATGAAGGTTAGAGAAGAACAGAAGAAGTGACATCAGACAGAAGGAGCCTGATTGGCTGAGGGGACAGGAAGAGGCGGAGACTGGGTATTTACCTTGTTTCGTTTGAAGTAGGCACGTCGACAAGCAGCGAAGCATTTCTCACTACAGAAACTCTTCAGTTCAGAGCCCATGCTAAGAGAATAACGCTTCACTCCCACCTTCTGACACCACGCACACATTATCTGAACATTGGAGGTGTCCTCCTCTGAGAAAGAGAGAAAAAGAGAAAGAATGTTGAAATATCTATTCAGTCAGCTTTTTTGAAACACAGCAAAATTTCACATACTACATAAACCACTGTTATAAATTCAAACACACCAGCTTATGTGAACACACATAAACAAGCATTGTATCTTTTATATTATTTTTTATCAAGAAGAAGGATAGACTAAAGAGACTTTGCAATTCATGTTTATATACCAGACATCATATACCAGATATTATTCTCAACAGCAGTTTATTTGTCACACTGATTCATCCACCACCAACATATTATAGACAGGCAGTATATAAATGCACAAACACACATACTCTGGGTGTTTGAACACAAAGCCCACAAGGGGTTAAGAGAAACCTGTCATCATGCATCACCCCACACACATCTTGACTATATACGTTTCTATACTTCTAGTGTGTGTGTGCGTCCGTCAATCTGCCTACATCCCAGCGCATGCCACATGATGTTAGATCTTTCCCATCATGCTCCACTAACAACTAGAAGCTTGCGGGCACAAGTGTTCGGGTCTGGGTGTTTGAAGTGCGAGCATATGTGAGTGTGTTTGGGAATGGGGGTGAGCAAGCTTCTGGGGCCACAAAGACACACACCAAGCCAGTTGATTCAAATGCAATTGACACCGCCACAATAGAAAACTGCTCACTTTTTTGGTGCTTTCATAAGTTTACATTTTGTAAGATGGGACTCCCAACATAAGATTTAGTATGTGATCATCTGAATGCGTCTGCCCATGTCAAATGGTTTCTCCTCAGAGATCTTTAACACTCTCGCCCTCCAGCAGCTGCTTAATGATCAGATAAATCTGAGTGTGTGGAGAGAAAATGTCTGCCCATTAGACTTAACCTTTCCTCTCACCCCTCTCTCTGTTTCTTCTTTCTTTTGTAATGAGCAAGTTATATTTTAAGATTCCTAATTATCTTAAACATATGCTAAACATACGACATTCTTCATTAATCAGATCCACGTCTGACCAATCAAATCAAACTAACCAGCACAAGAAGATGAGATCAGAGCAGAGAACCAAAAAACAAGATTTTTTAATTTCTAGAAAAGTACAATCTGTTTAAGTTGCTTAATTAGCTTAACCAATAGTAAAAAATAGGAACGAGGAGACCTATTTGACACTTATGCAAACTTCCTGTTTAAAAAGTACAAGTCATTTATGATTTAAAGGAATAACACTCAAAAACATTCTGTAATAATTAACCTTATGTCATCCCAGACTAATATAGTTTCTTCCACCGAATACTAAAAGAGTAAGTTAGTGCATTTTTGTCATGATTGAAGCCTGGTCATCATCACCCCTTTTACTTCAATTGTATAGAAAAGATGTGGGTAAATACTTACATTACAAATGATCAAATATTTATTTTGGTGTGAACTATTTCATCTGAAACCATACCATATTCAAGCTTTGAAAAACATTGGTTCTTCTTTATGAGAAAAGACAGAGCAGCCTTAAATCCTTTAAAGATATCTTCAGATTCAGCAGGCGGGAAAAAGTACATAAAAAGATTAAGTATATAAAGATATAAAAAGAACTAACTGCATCATACAGAGCAACAAAGACTCAAAGTGTTCATCTACAACTCTCAAAATACAAACAGTCGCATAAAAAAACGTCGCCAGGGCGATTCTGTTTGTTTTTCCTCAGCACAGCCTCATTGCTCCATCCGAACCCTGAATTTAAGAGGGCTCGTGCAAGCATGTGTGTGTGTGTTTGTGGAACATCCGGTGGTAGAGCAGTACATACCTGCACTTCAAAAGCCCTCTGTCACTATGCGCATGCTCATGAATAATTCAAGAGGGCCACAGGCTAGGGGCGGGGATGGGGAGGGGGGAGTTGGCTTCTGTTGCTTTGGTAGTTAGCGAGTCTACACCATCTGTTTCTCACCACATCACACACATTAACGCACACATAAATACAAACACGCATACATAGGCGCACACACACAAATACAACAACGCACAGAACAATGGTTTAGGGATGCACCTCACCATGGTGCCGTCCCATTGACACCATGACCCTGGTCTGAAGCAGTACAACACACACTTTCATCAAACCATGAGAGTGGACTCTTAGTGTAAAAATGCATGCTCAGCTGTATTTTATTTACATTTATAATTAAGGTTCCTACTGGAAATGATCTTCAGAAAGTAGTAAGGTCCTCTGAGTGCTTTTTTGCCTTACTATTTTTGTCTTGAATACTATGATTTTTTTTACCATGTTTTCACCTATTAGATATTTGAGAAGTATAATATTAAGGTGCAGCCCAAGTGTTTTCGACAATTAATTTAAAGACTAAGAGTTATTTGGGAATCAGGGTGCATAGAATACATTAGTCAGCTGCATGTTTTTGTGTTCAACCAGCCGACAAATCAATACATGTTTTCTTGCTATTATCATATAGCAATATATGGCAGATTTTTATCTCAAATTTAATTTTGAAAGCAAACACCGTTTTTTTTGTCCCAGCTCTTAGCAATTCATTAGCGGTGGCATAGATTCAAGCTATATTATAAACACAAATGTTTCAATTTTTTTTCATAGAAATTGTCACACATTAGCTTCAGGATCTGAGGGAAATGGTTAAAACAGTACAGTTTCAATGTTTGGAAGTTATTTAGTTAACGCTATCAGTCTTATAAATATGCAAATATGAACAGTAACACAGAGTTCATTAAGTTGCAGCATGATATCTGAACACGTGAAGTATGTAGCCTGGAATTAGAAATATAAAAACCCTTTGTGTGTACGTTATCAGGATTATAAAAAACACACGTTTTGTTCAGCTGAATGTGTGCATGTAAGTGAGCATGATTTCACCAAGATATTCCTCGATCAACATTCCAATCAACCAATCAGATTTACGCAATAATTTGTTTTAGGCTAATGATCAAGGTTTGGTGCTTCTACACCCTTGTTAACCAGCTATCATTTCCCACTGACTTAAGGTATATATTTTGGGTAGGGTTAGGTTAAGGGGTAGTCTATATTTTTGGACAGTAATGTTGATCCAGGAACAACAAAAAATGTTGATCCTGGATCATTTCTTACTTGGCAAAATGATGGCAACTGTGCATGTAAGCCACTCAAATACTGCCTGTGTTTCTTACCTGCTGGTGCTTTGATCAGAGGGGGCGGGATTAAGGGCACTATGATTGGCAGGCCTCCGTGCTCCTTCGAGGAGGAGGGGTTTGCAGACGCCTCGGCTGTCACTCCATTTCGTGATGTCGGAGTTGAGCCAGAGCTGTTGGCGTGTGGAGGAGAACCACTGCTGTTCTCCACTGTGGAGGCTTTTGGCAAAGAGTTCTCTAGAGAGGAGAGAGGTAATGGCAAGTCAAGTTTATGTTTCACAAATCAGTCACAGTGTGAAAAACATGAGGTTAGTGGGATCTATATTTGTTGTGGGAGATGTCATTGGTGGGTTTAACTGTCATCGCCATTCAAGTCAAAATGAAACCATAACTGACTCTGCTGACATTCTCTACAGATTTTTTTGAATTTCAATCAAAATAACTTGCTCTTCCTCTGAACCTTTTTCTTTTTTTGCCATTGACATACATTTTGATTGTTTTGTGGTTGTTTTAACAAGCTCACATTCAGGTCTGGCACTATTTTGATTCATAATGTAACTTCCACTTATCACTATCCAATAATTTTAGAATGGATAAAATAAAATAAAAATTATTAGTAGTAGTAATGTTTTTTCTGATTAATGTACTGTTTGACTAAGAAGAACTACATTAAGTATGAAAGTATGATAGATTGTGAAACTAGGTATGAATATTACATATTTACAGCTACAGGAATTGCTCAAATTTTCTTCGGGATCAGTGTATTATTTTTTTCATTCACATCATACACAACTCTGGGGCCCTGGGGCTCTAGCAATCGCTCAAACGCACACATCACATTACTGTTGACTTGTAAAATGACACAAAACTGATTAAAATTGCTCTTACAGCGTCTAGAGAAGACATACTACACATACACACCTCCACCTGCAGCAAATAAGACAAGATTCAACAAGGGCACCCAAACAGATTACTGGTAGATAGCAGAAAAGCCCATTTGTAACTCTAACGGCATTCTCGTTTAGAGACGATCACGGCTAAACGAGTTAATTAAGTCTGATTGTCCTTCGCCTAATCTCTCCACTTCCAGCAGCGTCAACCAACAATAGTGAAATATCGTAATCTGCGGCTGTGGATTTGTCTGACGGCAGAAAGTAATTGCGGCAAGCGTCACATGGCAGGCGTGGTAGGTTGGAGAAATGTGGCGCTAGCATGGAACCGTCTAATGCCTAAATCACCATTTTCTTTAATGGAAGCTGGGGTATGGACTTAGCAAGGAATTAGCCAGCTCATTGTTTCCGCATCTCTTTCTCTGTCCCCACAGGGCCGCAGAAAAATGACAGTTTAAGACTCCCTAATGCTATGGCACAGAGGCCAGCCAGGAGACAGCATGGAGGGTGCAAAGATAAAGCTGTGGGTTTATCGAAGGGCTCTCGGGGGAACGATAAAGAGAGTTCAGGAATTTAACGGTGCATTCTCTTTTTAACTGCATTTAAAATCAGACAGTCCTTGTCAGGATTTTGTCTTATTACTGCTCCAATTCCCTCTAGGCTCTTTCTGGTGGCAAACAGGTTTGTGAAATTAACCTGCTACAAAAAAACCAATGGGGAATTAAGGGATGATAGTATGATAAAAAATATATATATGCATGTGTCAAGTGTTCAGAGGGTCCAGAAGGTATAGTTAGATGCTGAAACTTTCCCTGAATTTAAATTTGAAAGTCTGTGTGAATCAGAAGTTGCTGCCGACTATTGCAAATATGATTAGGGAAGTGAAGTATTTCCAGCAGAAACGAAATATTGAGTAGAGGATGGTGTTTTATTTTTGCGCTCCTCCTCTCACAGCAGCCTAATTGTTAGAGAGGTGTGTTTAAAGATATTCTGTCCCAGCTGTCAAACTGACGTCATCAGAGAAGGAATGCCATTCGAGAGCAGAAGTAAATGTTAACTTGCATTGATTAATAGCTCCCATCAAGACTAGCAATGTGTGCTAGCAAAGTAAATAAAGTCCATTTTGATTTCATGCAGACTATAAGTCTGAACAGAGCTCTGAGTTGCAGAAATATAAGAGCAAAAGTTCTGGGTTGGTAAGATTTTTTTAAAATGTTATTGAAAGTAGTCTCGAATGCTCACAATAACTGCATTTATTTGCTCGAAATACAAAAAAAAAGGAAAACTGAGAAAAATTATCACAATTTAAAATACATAATGTCTATTTACAATAATAGCCCGCCTTGTTAGCAGAGGCTATTTATACTAACTCCACCCACCAGCATTGTGATTGGGCTTGACAATATTACAAGACAGTTATCATCTCTAGTGGCGCAGATACTAAAGCACGTCGTATTCATTTTAACATGATCAACCCGGTTTGAATTTGCCTTTTGCCAAACTTTCTTCCTCTCTGTTCAAACTTCAGATCACATCAGAAAAGCATTTATTTTCACAACAACAACAAACCTTACTGACCCATACATTTTGCAAAACTTTTGCGTTTGTGTCAGAGCTCACCTTTCAGTACAGAGATGTGTTGCCGCATTTCTCCATCAGGGTAGTTGCGGATGTCTATGTCATCTGAGTCTCGTAACTCCACTTTGTCATATCCGTACCAACCAAGCAACTCATTCATGGTGTTTTCAGCAAAACTCTATAAAGAGAGAGCAAAAGAGAGAACAATTTAAAATTAAACTTTATTACTGTAAGTTGTAAGGAATCAACTACTTTATGTCCCTGCAGACAATGCTCACATATCATAGGTTAATTCTAATAAAACCTATTTTTGGAGTAAAGAACTACTCATTTCATAATGCGTTCTTACTAAAAAAAAGGCCTACACACACAAACAGGGGGATATTGAAAGAGTGAATAATTGCAGTCTGTTTGGGAGGTGTACTGCGCTGAGACAATCGATGTAAAAACCTCTGAGTGGCAGAATTTGCAATGCGGATAAATAAAATCTCCACAGGGAATCTTATGTTTGCATGGTTACTGTGAACCAAGGCCAAAAGTTGTTTCATCCAAGAAATCCACTTGCTCATCGATGGACCAAATCTGACTGAAAATAGCTTCAAACGTTTCATATCCCTTTAAGAAAGAAATCTGGAGAGCCTATAGACTGACCAAGGCATCAAACAGACATCTAACTATGCAAACAAACAATACTAAGCCAGACAACAGGAGAACAGAAGAGGAAGAGTCATTATTATCAAATCAGAGCTGACCGGACCACAGCAGAATCCATGCAGCTTTAACCTACTAGACAAAAAACATAATACTTTGAGATTTTAAAAGCCATTTACCCTGCATCTGCTGACTAATATTTAAGCATTACCTTAAAAAAGCAGTTATACTTGTTAAATATATCAAAAGTATAATATAAAATATAAAAGTATGCTTAATTAATAAAATAGAGTATACACTAAATTATATTACAAATTATATTAAATACATACATTTAAATAAAAAATAAGTTACATTAATTGTAAAAAAAAAAAAAAAAGGTAATATCTAAATATTAAATAATTAATTATTTTCCCATCTGTGTTTATAAGACATAAGGGAGCATCTAAACACTTTGTATTATTTATTTTTGTCACTTTTTCTGTTTTAGTCAGTCTGAGGGAGGCTCTCACCATCAAGTAGGGCGAGTTGCCATGGAGATTCCCTGCCTGCCCCGCCCCTGGGAGGGGCCGATTGGACGGGACCTGATGAGACACGAGTCAACAACTGTCAATCAAACAGAGAAACTGTCAGTCAATCGCATTAACTATTAAGCAGCATATAATTGTTAGGTTTTTTTTGCGATACATACTCAGTTAATGTGTTTACTCACCAGTGTACACTATAGCACTGCTTTTATGAACACACATAGACATGTAAACTACAAAGGCTAAATGAGGGATTCACTCTAATGTACTTTTTATGTTAGAATTTAATATAATGTTTCATTCAAAAGCACAGGTATATACAATTCACAGTACAAACTGATGAACAGCCCTTCTCCATTCCTTCCCTGCACTTCTGCTGTATGGCCACCAGGTGTCTGTCCTGCCTCTGGTCTGTAAGGTGAGGTGTCTGTTTTAGGATTGAGTTCACAAGGTCAGTCACAATGCAGTAATCACACCCTGTCCACAGGAAACCTTACGAGACTGTATCAGCACAGCACGGCTCAATCTAGTATCACCTGAGCTGCGCTCCGAAGAGTTTTTGGTCACTTCTAGAGTTCTGATTGTCTGGGAACACCAGCTGAGTTTAGAGGGGTTCAACAGTTCCTCAAGAAGGGCTCACCTGACTTAAAGTGTTAACAAGGGGTCACACCTACTCAATACAGGGTCAAAGATAATGCTACATTTGGCTTGGAGACATTGATACTTTATTATATATATATACAAATATACATATATATATATATATATATATATTTACAATTTTTTAAGAAAGGGAGTTAAAAACATTCTCGAAAAGTAAGAAAAATATACTGAAATATATAAAACAGGGTGCCTGATTTTTTAATAATTAAAAAAAAAATTAATTAAATATAGGCCCTAGTTTGGACATCTCTTTTAAACACTTAAAAACACAAGAAAAGCTATTAAAACAAAATAATAGTTTTCAAGCTAATCTTTTCTATCCTTTACTATAATGAAAGTGTGTTTTTATTATTATTTTATAAACTCAAACATGCACAGTTCTACTCGTGCCTACTGTATGTAACCATTGCGAAATAAAAACTGTTACAAACCCACAGGGGAAAACTAAGAATTTAAAAGATCCTCATGTGCATCACGGCTGTGAGTTATTCTCTAATAGTGCTGCGGATCAGCTTGAGTTCTGTCAAAGGCTCTGGATTCTGCACTAAAAGTTACTCCATACACATTATTGCAATCTGAAATTCCCTGCACTCCTCCCCTCCAAAGGCCGCCTGGTAATAACACACGCTCTGATAAAACCAAAAAATTATGAAAAAAACAGATAGACAGAGAAAAATACTGTGCTTCCTCCCTTACAGAGACTATATGAAATGGGAAATGTTTGAAGGAGAACGCTTTTCACTCTAGAAAAGTTACAAGATACGAAGCTGCAAATCTCATTCCCTCTCTGTTCGCCGTGATTGTGACGGCGGGGGGAATCGGACACCCTGCACTCGGTAACAAGAGTAGGTCACTGTACACCATGATAAAATTCCCTCCTCCCCTCACCAACTTTCCTTCTGACCAACCGCTCTTTCCCCGTCTCTCTTTCTCTCTCCTCCCAACCCACACTTTTCCATTCCCTTCTTGCTTTTTTCTCTTGTCCGTCTCTCATACTGAATATCACTTTCTTTTTCTCTCTTCCATACTCTCTCTCTCTTTCTTTCTCCCCCCACTACCACCACTATGCTCTGCTTTCATTTCCATCTACCTTCCTTGATATCCGATCCGGCCTGTATTCTCAGCTTTCAGTTTTTACAGCTTAGGCTGCCTATTGCTGTATACATTCCTTTCTCCTCTCCCTCTCTCTCATCCCCCTCTCCGTCGGGGCAATCACCAGCATGGGGCTTATTTTACCATGCTGCACATGAAAGCAGACGGAGATGAAGGCAACACTGTCAGACGTCTCTTCTGTGTATCTCTCTCAGAGGTCTAATCCTCCACAAGGCCACTTTGTGTACAATCTACCGTATCTCTCTGGTTCTTTCCTTTTGCCTTCTTCCCTTTGTCTCATTTTGTGTAAGTAAGAGCAAAATTAAAGAAAGATTTGTTTTAAACAGCACCAAAGCGAGGGACTCCTCATAGGCTGGGTGTGTGTGTGTGTGTGTTGGTGGAAATCTGATACGTGAGAGGGAGAAATTCATAATGCTCAGGTCTCAAGTTCTCACTGAGGCAATAAGAGAGAAGTGCAGAGTAAAACGCAGATTGTATTTATACACACACGCTCTTTATGTGTTACAGTATGCTTTGTTTCTGCATGTTGGGAGTTTTTATTACATAGGTAGAGGCCTTCAAGCAGGAAGTGACTTACCTTCCTGCACCTTTTAAAGAACAAGCAACTGGACTTATACTAAATTTATACATACTTTCAGGGGGAAAAAGGTCGAAATCTGTCACAGGGGTGGTATCTTAAGGTACAAAAGCTAAAAGGTACCTTATTTATACCTGAATGATACATCTTAGTAGTTTAAAAGCACATATTAGTGTCTTAAGTGAACATATTAGTACCTTTTGAAAGGGTAGTGACAGTTTTGTATGTTTTTGAACTCGCTGGGTTTAAGAGGGAAAAATGCATGAAAGCCGGCAGACACATTTGGGATGCAAGTGTTCAACCTTGCTGTGATTTTCGCTCTGTTACCGACACCTGTTCGTGCATGTATCTCAGACCCCTCAAACAGACCCTCCTCTGGTTACTTAACACCGCATATCAAATTTAGCTTTGATTCCACAGAACCTGATCTGTGTCTGTTGACGCAAATGTTTGGGGAAAAGTTTTGTTTTGTCTCCATGGCTTTGCTGTTTCCTGTTTTTCATGTTGCATGGGGCGTGACACGCGCACATTGTTCATCTGCAATGTTTGCATATGCATGGGACCACCGCCCTCAGCCGTGGCGGCGTCTCTGTGGTCTGTCTGTGGTAACTGTATGGTGTATCTTGGGTACCTGCATGTGTCTGGATAAGATGTATGGGATGTTGTTGTACGGATGCAACCATGAGTCCAGTATTAGGGAAACCAAAAGTAATAATTTAAGAGCTTATCTTTGAAAAAAAAATATTGATGGACCACTGTTTCGAATTATTCACGCTTAAAATAAAAGGGCATTATTGGCATTCATGGTTCCAGGTAGAACCTTTAATATCCATGGAAACTTTCCATTGCACAAACGTTTTTTTTTTGGATTATTTAAATGCTTATTATAATAAATGGTTCTTTTAAGAGCTGTTACCTGAAAGGTTCTTTGGAGGACCCAAAGGTTTTTCCACGGGGAAAAAAAACCCTTTGGAACCTTTTAATCCTCACTGCCTTAGAAGATACAGCTTTTTATGGAGTACATTTTAAAGAGTATTTTTATTATATTTTAAATAGTATTTTTTTGTTAAAACTATGAACATTTAAATTGTTCAAGTGGCCTGCTATTACAAGGTGATATAAGATCCTCGTCAATCTCTCTTCATCACATGACCGCTTAAAAAAAAATACTCTTCATTATAAATTTTTGCAAAGAGACATTTAATGTGCAGAATCCAGTGAAAAAATTCACAGGCTGAGAAGGTTCATTGTGGGTGGCCGTCTGTGAAAAACACCTGTGTGTTTCAGGATAGCTGAAGCAATTATGATTAAACTTCTGTCAGTTCCCATGATGAAGCATATCAGTGTAACACTGTGCCTTAGTCCAGCTGGTACACTATAAATGTCCAAAAATATATACCACAGTACTCATTTGTTTTAAATGTGTGTACAAAAACTATTGTACCATCCATTACCCAACATGCTCAGCAAATGTGATATTGTATTTGCATGTGTCATATGTTACCAAAGAAGGTGGTGCCTTGATCACTAGCAGTGTTTTGATATGGTGTCTTTATGACTATGGTACATTATTATGTTAATGTGTAATAAATTCTGTTATATGGCTGTCATTTAATGTATTATGCATGATACGTGATCTGTTAGATTCACACACACATGTGTGTATATATATATATATATTTACAAGTTTAATCCTGAGGTAAGTTGCTGCTGGATGTTGTCTAGATCATTTGCCCTAAAATAATTGGGTTTCGGTGGTCCTTGCTCAGTCAAAAGTAAAGCAGAGATCAGCTTCATCCACGGCTCTGTGGTAAAAATGATCACTTTTACGGGTAAAATGACAGACTTGTGTCTAAATGGAACACACAACACCCCTGACAAGGCCAACACTCACCACAGACCTTTGGAGATGAGCACAGTAAAACACAAAACAAAGATGAAAGTGTGTGACAGATACAAAGTTTTGGGAGAACTCACTGAATGCACTGTAACAAAGATGAGCCACAGTCTTTAAACTGAGTTCTAAGATGCTGCCTACCTCACTCAGATGGCAATTATTCAACATCCTTTCATCTGCTAAACTCTACCTTCATTCTTGCCATATTTTAATCTCATATTTTGTAACCTGAATGAGTCAAATACAGCTTGAGTCAAGTTTTGTTCTCAAGGAATTGATAAGTGGACAGAATGACAATTCTTTTTAACTTGTCGTGTATACATTTGATACTGATGTTTTTTATTTGTTCTAGTATGGGAATGGAAAGAACATAACGGAAAACAAGCTAAAATGATTCCAGCAAGCGGTGGACCATTCAGAAGCAAGGTATTTGTTCCAGTCCTTTACTGTCAAAAACTGACTGTACAAAAATTGATTCCTTATTAAAGGAAACATCAGCAGTGTAAAAAACAATGTAAACATGTTACATATGCAGCGTTTCATTTTCACTTCAATTCACAGAAGCAGCAAACCTACTCAAAAATCTTATTCATGGACCAAAAGTTTTTTTTTCCTCCTAAATCTATTAATTTGTATTATTATTATTATTATTAATTACAGCTGCAAGTAATACTCGCACAGATAACTTGATGATGATGATGAAAATTTTTCAGTTTATAAATTGAAATTAAAATGTAATATTCAAAGGTGGTATAATGGTCAGTAGACTGCAAACAAGAAAAAGGTGTCATTACAAGGCTGACATTCATAGAAACTACATTTTCATTCCTTTTATTATTATTTTTTATAAAAACAATAAAGTTATTTAATTTTAAGTATTAATTAAAAAAATGAAAGCCAAGTCAAAGTAAGTGATGTAACCAATATGAATGCAGCTGTTTTGCTTTAATTTGACTTGAACAGGAAATGATATCACAGTGAGAATCTCCATAGACCCTGATGATTTTTTAATAAAACAGAATAACCTCAATGAAACCTTCACTATTCATAATTCAAAACTGTATAATAATCGTTAATAAGTAATTCTAAACATAACTAACAATACCATAATAACTGACACATTATTTTTAAATAATGACTGATTAATTAAGAGGTCTGCGGCCACTCAAAACCCCAATAATTCAGATCTCAGCTCCAGAATAAGTCTGCAAGGGCAGCATTGCATCCTTCTGTGTGAGTGTGTGTGTGTGCGCTTGAATTACGTCAAACTGAAAGATCTGTGGCGTTTAAGGAGACCGGGTAGACGCACGCGTGTATCTCCGCTACAGGTCAATCAATATCTGTCAAATTTAGAGCCCCGGCGGACCGGTGAGCCTCGCGCAGGTTCCGTTAAATAATCACCGACAAGAAAGAAAGCAAACGGAGCAAATTCACCAAAGCCACACACGCGTTTACAGTGACCGAAACACCTTATCAAATGAATAATAACACTAATGAAATGCGTCCCTGTCTATATCAACAACATGATGATGCTACCAGAATGAATATAGCGTGATCTGATAAAGAGCACAGATAAATTCTGGCGTTTCCAAAACATTAGGCTGCATGGCAGCTGATGCAAACGCTTCAGACAATGAGCACCACAAAACCAGGAGACAAAGCGCCTGTGTGCGCCTTCAAAACACACGAACGCACGGCTCTGCTCAGACAGAATAAAAAAGTGAAAGAATTTCCTAGTTCTTGAATGAATCAAACCATGATTGCATACACCAATTCGCCCAAAAGGCTTTTTAAATGTGCATTTGTCACGAGCAGACAGCGCTCAGTCAGTGTTGAACAGATGAACATCTGGAGGGACCAGCGCTTCCCATCAGAACAGCTGGACAGCTGCCCTCTTCCAACGTGTTTTCTATTCCATTATTGAGTTTTACTCTGTTTTCATGCATTTGTGTTGTTTAGCAGAGTGATAGTAACGTGCTAGTAGTAGTAGTAACGCAGCAGTTTGACGCGGAGACTGACGCACTGGATTTTCCGTCAAATACGGTGGAGGCAGAAGGGGATTTCACTCTGAACCTTCTCGTGATGTGACTGTGGACATTTTATACTTTACGCGCATATGACATAGAAAACCACATACAGACGTGTTTAAAAAAACAACATAATGCAATATAAACATAACAGACAATCTCAATCACTGGAAAGCAAGACTAGAGTGGTTTGGAAGGTGTGTTAAGCTCTAAAAAGAAACGGGGGGAAAATAATAGCGACCTGTTCTGAAACCAATGAAAAAAAAATCAAAGTTAGCTGATTAACCCCAAACACACAGCGCTTGAATGAATCGGTTCTCTATATTCAGTCCGAGGGCGGAGCGGCGGTGCGCTCAACGCATCCAAAAATGACAAGCCTTTATGGGCGCCAGTGAGAGAGAGCGAACGCACAACCTACCTTCATCTCTGCGTTAATTTCCCTCTTCACGGGGTGAGCTGGCTTTCTGCTCCTCTTGTTTTCCGGAGGTCTTCCTTCTTTCTCCATCTCAGCCATGTTTTCTTTAAATCTCTGTCAATATTTGGGGGTATAAACCCCGCGGGCGCACGGCACGGAGCGAGGCGGGGCCGTTTCAGAGTTGCGGAGTGGCAGCGAATGGCAGGCGTGCGAGAAGCTCCAGTGAAGTTGATGCTGCTGCTGCTGCTGCTGTGGGCTCACCGTGCCCGGTAGAGTCAGCCATCTTCTGCCTGCTATTTCTCAGCGCTCTGAGCGTGAGCAGGATCGAGCCCTCTCGGAAAGCCAACCGAGAGGTTGAGAAAAAAGAGCGAGCCAGACAGGGGGAGGGGCCTCCACCGTAACTCCACACGGCCACGCTGATCCCGGGAAGGCTATTTCCTCCCCAATTTTCCACAGATCGGTTTTCACTCAGGACTCCACGCGTGGCGGAGGTTGTCGCGCGATAGGAGTGAATAGGTGCCGTTGTCTGATGTGTTATCGTTCACCCCGCGCGCGTTATCAGCGCTCCGCAGGGGGTGCTTGATATTGTCATACGAGACAATTAATGGAAATAAAACAGTCAAGGGGTCCTAATCGTTTCCTTTTAATTAAACATCTTTGAATGGGTGGAATTATCATAATGGGTGTTAGTGTTTATGAGACAGATATCTGCAGGTAATTAAAACCTACTCTGAAGGTGTGTGCGAGTGACAGACAAAGACTTTACAGGGGAATAACAAATGTGTTACAAGAGATGAGATGCATGGTTCACAGTATATTACTTCTTTTAAATGTCCCTAAAACTCACTTTCAGTTTTTCTCTCTCTCACACACACAAGTATATATCTGCACTGAAGCATGAGGTAAGAGAAAAATAGATCTTAAATCAGGCATAATTTTTAGATTACTATTTTTGACATAATTCCACAGAAAATCCGTAATCCATAAATCCATAGAACATGGCATAAAAATGCATTTTAAAGGTATTTTACAGAAAAACGCTTTTTTAAACTCTTTCTTTTAAGTCTTTCAGCTTAATTAATTATTAAGTTACTTGTCTTTCTTTCTTTGTAATCATTTGTGAAATTTGCTAGCAATTTCTGAGTGGAACATCAAAGTGAATCTTATAAATTTGTATAAAATTTGTATAAAGTGCAAATATGGAACAAGCACAAGTGAATATGCAGCAAAATATTATTATTATTTTTTTTTTTGACTGATGCGTGAACTTTGACACCAACAACAAAATATATGGGAAGTGTTTTCTTCTTATATTGCTATCTAAGCATGATTGTAAGAATTTTTACATTTAGTTTTTACCTGCCATCCTTTAACCCGATTCAAAAAAGAACAGAACCGAACCCATTTTGGGGTTAAACCCTACTGGTTAAGAAGCAGTTTGGGGACATCTTGAATTGCATGCAGAGGTCCACCTGCAACAACGAACCAATCACATGATAAGTCTCTTTTACACTTTTACTAAGTTAACGGTCCTCTCTGTGAATCAAACCTAGGGTACTGTGAAGAGGATGGAGCCTAAAAGTCTGGACAGAAAGAGTTAATGGACTATAAAGATGGAGATGAAAGTCACAAAGGATACTTTTAAAAAGTCGTTCTCTAAGAAAGAGAATAATCTGTATGTTTAGCCCTCAATAAATCACTCCCAAGTTCTCTCCTTCTCGTTTTCTCCATCTCCAGCCCACTGGTGAGTTGGCTCTCAAGCATGGCACATGTAGGGAGGATGGCACAAGACCTCCTCTCTCTGGATCGGACCAGAGGCCGTCGTCCTTGAGAGCGTATCGACGTCCCGTCCCAGATCACTAGCAGATGCGCGACGGCCTGAATGAGTGCATTGTTTAGCACACACAGCTCTGGCAGCCCCTGCCGAACATTAGCCCATGATAAACAGTTACATTCTAGCAGGGATACTGTTACCCCTCTTGATACTAGAGGAGGTGCTTCAGCCCGTTTCTCTAACAGGCCAAACTGTGTTTTCTCCAGCGTGGATTGGCTTTCACTCCGATTCGATTCCATAGCTCTTAGCCTTGTGTATCAAGTGCAGAGGAATATGGTTTGTAAACACAAGTAAGGCTCTAATATGCAATGACAAATAAGATTAGAGGATGGAATTTACATCTCTTGGGAAATGCCTGGTGGAAAAAGTGTGGTCATGAGACAACATCAGCCTTTTCTGTTCTCATTGTAATCCCTGCTTGTTTATATTGTGTGTGTATTGTGTCTGCTCAAGTGTGTGTGTGTGAGAAAATGCATGTGTTAGTGTGTCTCCATTTCAAAAAGATACTTATGGGATTTCTATGAGAGGGAAGTATTACAAAAGGAATTAAAAGTAGATGTAAAACAGCTGGATGCCGAATCCGTCACTGGTTCATGTAAAATAAACATTCGTTTTACAATCACAAGCACAGATGAAGCTTTGAAAATGCAATATTCTCTCGCGTTGTATGGGTGGCAGTCTCATCCACCATAGCAGCATCTCTTTATTCCACATACACACCACAACTTAATTCAGAAAATGTACTCGTACTCTCGTCAATGTGACTCGGATCACCCACAGAGTCTAGCAAAGTACAGCTCTCCTCTGAAACACACAACAGCCACCAAATGAGGGTCAACCTTGCCTCCGCTCAATCTTTTCAAAAATTCAAAATGTACAAAATGATGTGGGTTTCCAGTGCAGATTGCATTCAGTTGTTGAATAACTGGACTATTGTCATTTTACCTTGGATGAATTGCATGCTTCTTTAAATTAAGACCACTGCTCTTTAATTAAATATGACAGAATTCTGTTCTAAATCGCATATAAAAGCCAAACCTACTATATGTTCTTGCCTGACTGTAACATTTTTCCCAAGAATTACTCTCTGTGCACGCTAGTTTACCATTACACCACAAACTAGATATTACACTTGAACAGGAAGACAACTCTATAGAAAGACAAATGTTGCTTGTGAAGTTTTTGGTTGGATTGAATTACTTCATGGAGCACAACAGACCTCTTAATTATGTGATGATTACAGCTTTAATTTGTTAATTAATCATAAGTGACAACAACTGAAAGAATGACAAAGATTAGATCGAAAAGACAAATGAAGCAGTGAGCAAACACTTTACTGCAGCAAATATAGAACGACAGGTGAATTGAATGTGCATACCCCAAAAAAGCAGCTCTACTGCAATAATCATGTAGCAGATGGTTGATTATTTAGGCGTTGGTATAATTTCATTGAGTGCCATTAGAAAGACTGAGTGGAGGATTTGTAAATGCGGAAAACATTCATTTTTTAACCTGTGGAGGTGTGTGTTGACAAATCAGCAGAAGTTTATGCTAAAGGTAAAGGTTTTGAACAGAATAATGCAGAGGATGTGCTGGCTCAGGAAACACTTTCTAAGGCTGGACTGGTTTGGTTCATGGTTTACGCACCAGATAAGTAGATATAGACTAACCTGATATCAAAAAACCTGAGACGGCATGATCTGGAGGAGGGCTGCGATGATCCTGTTCAGAAATGAAAAATTGTTGGAAGTGCCATTATACCTGCAACCTGTGATGATGAGGGCATCTGTCAGAGTAACATAGATATTGGGTAAATAACTTCTGAGATACTTCACTGTAAAATAGGTGAATGGGGAATCTGAGATTCATGTTCCATGTGTTGTTGATTAAAGTAATGCAACCCAGTCTTAAATAGAAGGTCGAATTGATTGAATTTCAAAGAGAGAGGAGAGCAAAGAGGCCCTTGATTTTTCCCTTTCTGTCATTCTTTCTTTCTGTGCCCACAGCAGCATGTGTGAATGTGTAATCAACAATTTGTTTCTCCCTCATTATTCTCAAACCTATAGGTTCTTTTCATGTCTACGGATTGGGATGGTGTGGCATATGATCAACAGATTATGCCAATTTAATCCTTGTGAACCATGATCTTTTACTCTTAATCTCATTAAACAAAAAAAGCCACCAATACATTCATACAGATAAAATATATTACTGTTACATCATTTTACTGTCAAATACTAGTAACATTTTAAGTGTTACAGATATTATTTGCAAAATTACAAAACGCTATCACTCATGGCACTAAAAAACAATTTTAAAATAAAGTCTTTCTGCTTCAAACACAGTAACCCTGAAATGTAACTTGTGTCTAAGTGGTAACATTGTGGCCAACAACAGTGTCACCATCGGGTTTGAAAATGTGAATTTCCCAACAAAGGCTGCAGTGTCAAAATAAGAACATTATCCATCAATTACACAAGTCAGGTTGTGTAAAAAGTAACGTTTGACATCATTAAGGTTCTTGCACTTAAGTGAAATTCCCTCCTGGCTTTTAACAGTTGATACAGCTGAAGTCAACATTGTTATCCCATGGGATTCATTTGACTGGCGTGATCTCAGTATGAGGATTATCACAAATCCAGAATAATCACACTACGACATGCAATACAGAGTTGTGTTTCTCAACCGGTGGGTCATAACCCAAAAATGGGTCGCTTGTATGTTCTATTAGACAAGAAAACAACAGACAAGAAATAATGTTAAATGCAAATCCTAAAATGCAACTAACCATGTAATCACAAAAATTTAGAATGACATCCTTTTAAAGGTAAAAGAATCCAGTTATCAAATGTTTTGAGTGTAATCAAAGTATTTTGATGCAAATTTTGGCAGATATAGGCATGGAACCGTTTACTGTGACTGTGTAAAGAAAATATCTGGTATCGACTAATTAAATAAACGAAACATATTTATGAGACTGTTTTCCACATTTCCCTCAGTTTGTTCAATTGGGTTTTGGTGACGAAAGGGTTAACAGCGCAGTCTTTACGACAAGCCGTAAACTGATTCGTAAAAAGATGGCGTCCCGGTGCAGCTGTCAAAACGTGAGAGTTTAATGTTGTACAACTGCACACTCAGAAACCTGCAAGGACGAACGGTTTGGACTAATGTGTTTGCATCAACTAAAGACCATCGATCGATCAGTGTAGACGACTTCTGTGTAAAAGTAAAGGATGTTTTCTTCCCTAAGGAGATGACATTGGGAGGACAGAGGCTGCTGGATTTGACATAAAATAAGTGTAAGAGCGTGTGAGATCTCTGATGTGAACTTGAATCTGAAAGTACCAATGCACATTCATACATTTGAATAACTGGTCTATTAGTTTCTTTTGTTTTTAAAATGGCTTGGAGGTCACGGCTCTCATACGTTGGATGGAGGCATCTAAGTATTTTTTCCAACCCATCTCCATCTAACTGGACTAAAGTGGTGTCTGATGCTGAGAAGATCGTGGGATATCCAACTTCATTCATGAGTTTAAGGTGTCTACTCAGTGACGAGCTCAGCAATGTGGCCATGCATGTTAGGAAGCTGGTGGGAACCAAACACCCTCTGCTTAACACCGCCAGGTAAAGATACTGTTTTACATTTGTCATCTCCTGGCCTCCAAGGCAGATAGGAGTGATTCCTGAACAAACCCCTCCTGTTTATTTAATGAATATGTCAAAACCAGGCAGAACAATACGATCACAAACCAGTTCAAAAGGTTCTTGAGTCATGTGATTGAGAACCGGTAGTTACAGTAATATACGTTAGTTAATTTAATAGCTGATTATTACAAATAAATAATACAAATTGAATAATTGTTACAAATAATAATAAAAAACACGCTAAAATAACTGCTGAAAATTCATCTCTGTCCTCACAGGAATACACAACAGTTCAAAATGTATTCAGATAGAAAGCTGCACTATATTGGATTAAAATAATATTTAAAACAACAATATATCAATTATATCTGACAAGACTACTATTTTATTGCATTTATAAACATTTTAACTAAATAAATGCAATCTTGGTAAGCATAAGAGATGACTTATAAAAAACGTTTAATCCAGAGTCTGGACAATTTTATCAACATTTAAATAAAAACAAATGATTGTAATGGGAATATTACTGCCACGTGCAAGTTTCAGGTAAGATATTAATTTTAGTGCTTTAATGTAAATGCACATAATAGAAAACTGAAAGAAACATAAAAATGCTGATTAACTTACTTTAGGACATTAATATGCCATTATATTGAACTTGCATAAAATGATTTTTGTATTCGAATGAAACAGTTCACTGAAATAAGTTGAACATAGTGTAATTAACTTGTATGTACATCCAGTGTTCATGGGGCAAGTTAAAAAAAATGGGAAAGAGATTGAGTTGATGAATAATGATAAAGTCACCCTGAAATTGCTTGATAACCTCCTTATAAACCAGGCCTTCAGCATGCTAGCATTGCTTAACTGACTTCCTGAGTAGTGCCAGTAAGCCAATCAATTCTAACATAACCTGATCAATATTCATGATTCAAAGTCAATATTCACTCCCTCACCTGCTTGTAGTGATGCAGATCGTTAACATAAGTGGCTCTCAGAGGACAAATTAAAAGGCCTCGTGGAGCTTTATAGGCTTCATGACTTTACACCCTGCAGGTTCTGTTGGGTAATACCAAGCTACTCAGTTTGTTAATTGAAAAGCAATGCAAGTCAAGTCACTTTATTAAATCAATAGGATGCTTGATTTCATCCCTCTCATTATAGTCCTACATGAAATGTGCAAGTCAGCACATCTTGGTGAAACCACCATGCAGCTTTTTAAAAGTAGCTTAATGAAAAGTGAAAGAATGACATTTTTAATGACAGTTCTTTCAGACTTTCCCAGTTAAAGCATGTTCATTGAGGGTGGAAGGTCTTAATAAATGAGACTTTTGTCGTAATCTAATGGTTTTGCATTTGACTCCAGAAGTCACCGGTCCAGTTTCAGTTCGGGGCGAATTAGAAATAGGAGAGTTTTTGAATTTGAGCATTGCACTTAACCCATGCGTGATTTAAAGTAATGGACCCTGGAAGTAAAGTACTTAAAAGTCACTTTGAACTAGCCGAATTTAAGCTGTCTCCCCCCAGTGGCTGCCATTTGCAGTTCCAGAGACAGACAGACAGCCCACTCTGTCATACTGTAGATCAAGTCTGTTTCTGGACTTTTCTTTAGTAGAGCACTCTGTCTGATTGTTGCTATAGCCTATGATGTGTGTGGTATTAGCTTAAGGTGTTTGTGTAATAACCTGAGCATATTCTGATCAGTTTTCAGTGATGTGGCCGTTTTTAACAGTCAGAACTCCCGGGGCATTAATGGAATATTTTTTTCTGAACCAGAATTGACATAAAAACACAAAATAGGATTAACAAAATAAAAACAAGAAAATCCCTTATAAAACAAAACGTTCTGAAGGGTATAGTTTACCCAAGTTAAGAATCCTCTCATTGTTTACTCACGTTAATGTGGTTCCAGACTGGTATGGTTTTATTTCTAATATGTAACACAACAGATGGTATTTTGTAACCAATGATAAGTTTGGTGACCGTTAACTTCCATTGCATAGACAAAAAACACATCTTCCTTGATGCTCTATTAGAAAACATAAGTACAACATGAGGGTGAGTAAATGTTTTGACGGAATATGAATTTTTGGGTGAACTAACCCTTGAACTTTTTTTCACCTGAGCGCTGTCCAACTGAATGACATACAGAAAGTTTTAAGAGGAAATAAAGACTGAGTGTTTGTGTGTGCGTTTGGTTTTAGAGAGAGAGAGCAAGAGTTCGGGAACCCAATCCAGCCCATCCAGACGACAGTGCTGGAAACAGTAGCCCAAGGGTGTAATAACCTATACACCTAAATCTGATATGACAATCCATTTGGGAGGGGACCCTGTCTTCTCTCCTCAGCGTCAGTGCAGATTCAGCCGTCTTCTAAGACGCGCCAAAGATATTTATATGCACAATTGCAGGCTGGCGAGTCGGACAGTGCCAGCTCACGTTCCGCTTCGCCTTTCTGTTCATTCTTTAAAAAAAAACACAGACCTCAGCGAAGTTCAGAGCAGTTTGCGGTTGCGGTAAGAGCTTGCGGAGATGTCCGTGACACGTCAGGGAAAGACCTTCACAGCTCCACACACATACAGAGGCCCTGTGACAGGTGTTCTCTGTGAGGTCCTTTATGGCAGGGGTTTTTAATCTTTTGTGTTACAGACCTCCTCCTCATGCAATTTAAAAAGCATCATATAGTTTCAGGTATGAAGACTCAATTTATACTGCATAAAATCAATATTATAAACATGTCTAAAATGTTATTCAGAAATTACATATTCATTTTATTTTACCCCCGCTCTTACGTATTTATCGGGGTCACCCATAAAAATTGTGTCCCAGTCTACATATAAAGCGACAACCCAGCTGCATACATATAATATTCCAGACCAACAGAGTGCAGTGATGTAATGTCACATTTTCCCTATGACATCATTCGCTGAGGCGTTTTGATTGATATTTACAGCTCTTTTTCCTTAGTTGTTAGGGGTCGTTCACATATAATGGGCTGATACGATAAAACAACTACAAGTTGAGTGCAACATATTTAAAAAAAGACATGCTTATTATCTCCTACACACTATTGTGTATGAAAACTAATGTGTACATATGCTTATAAATATGAAAATATGCTCATCCCGCCCTCAAGAGTCTTCTGATTGGTCTATTGACATTAATGCACAGACATTCATCCACTGCAACTAACCTTACATAGCAACTTAGAAATGCACTTCTCACAGTAGAAGATGTGGGGGGGAAAAGAGTGGCCCTAATGGGGACAAACAAAGACATCCACCTAGTACATGTTTTCATTGGCTGAGCAAAAAACAGTGTTGTGTGTGAACAGCCCCTTTGAATGTTTCACACATATTAAGTGTACTGCGCACTCATGCGGGTCATAAAGACTTTCCAGCTGGCCTGTAACGTTCCATCACTCTTTCAATCCCCTCTTTCCAATCATTTCTTATCACCACTCGTCTTGTTTTAATGACTCCCCGCTCCTCCCTTTGCAGTAGAGTGAGTTTGTGATTTAATGATGTGTGTGTTTGTGTGCATGTTTTGAGATGCAGTTTCTGTCTGATTGAGTAATGGTGTGTGTGCTTCTGGGTGGTGGATGTGACCAGATTATTTCAGATCGCCGTAGTTTGACCTTTGTGTCAGTATGTTTTTGAAACGGTAGTGGAAGCCATGGGCTGGTGGACAGGAAGATGTCAAAAACCTGATTGTTCAAGGGGAGGGTCCTTCATGGGGTATAAATGAGCACTGCCTTTAAAAAAAATGAGCTAATTCCAAGTAAACCCAACAGCACATGGAAAAACGTGTTTGAAATAATCTTTTTTTTCTGTCTGTCTGAATCTGTTTAGACATAAACAGAGATTGAAAACAGGACACCTGATACACACACAAGCTAAAAATACTACATAATAAATACTAGAATAGTACATAAATATACTGACCACAAGAAAACTGAAATCTGAGTAATGGGGGTGTGCTGCTCAGGTTTCACTGAAACCATTTATGACCTTTGATAAGAATACATTTAAGGCGTTTACGTGACCTACACTGTATTGGGTTATTATTAAGCATAATCTATGTAAGATGATATATGTAACCACACTCATTGATTCGCCAGTTATCAGCCACTTTTATGTATTTCCAGCTCTCTCTAGGATATGTTTCTCGTTTGTACCTTAAATGTCTCCAGTCTTTCCTTTATTCTTTCATTCTGTCATGATATGTCCTGCCCACCCCTCTCTCTCTCTCTCTCTCTCTTGCGCGCTGGGCTGTTTGGTAGTGGGCGTGTCTGGGTGTCATCTCATCTCGATTACCACAGTTGTGATTCATGACAAGTGACTCTCTGCCTGGAGACGGGATTACAGCCCTTGTCGTCACTAGAACTGCATTGTGCCTCATTGCCCGGCAACCAGAGACGATTGTAGCCATGGAACACTTGTAATATGTATGTTCTGCATAACCTGCGCACTGCATTAGATTAATATCGGTCTGGATTTGAACTTTCTATTGCTTCGTCTTCACTGTGCATGCAAAAACAGGTCCAACTTGCCAATGAAACTCTCAGTTGGTGCATTTTAATGACTCTGTCGGGCAGACAGTTCACTTCCTCTCTGTTTCAGCTCAGATGAATAGTTTACTCGTTGAACATTAGGTTATAACTGTAGGTATGTTTACAGAGAACAGGTTTTTGGATTCCACTGCAGTGCTTTTCCGTTCACTACATAATGCGTTTGACCTTTGTACTTATGTTTATTGTGTCTTTTTTAACACGTCCTAAAAAATATGGTACTCAGCTGAGGAAAATGCAACTTGTGTTTTATGTGACTCATCCTTTAGGGGGCCATTCACACAGAACACATTTTTGTATTTTACTGTGTTGCTTATCCATTCTTCCATCTTGAGTATTTTGAGGCACCTCAGAAGGCCATAACCATGTCTTTAACATTGGACTGTCCTAACTTTATATATTCATAAACAACCATGTCGTAAAGTAAACACACACAAAAACATTTAGGAGCAAACATTCAAGAAACTAGCTGTCAACGCTGCCCGCGACTTTTATTAATAAAATAGATTTGGTACTGAATTGCTACATCGTATTTCTCATTAACAAGGAAGTAAAATCATTGTTTTTGAAGTAACTAAACTCACAGCTGCATTGTTGCAGAGAGAGAGAGATGCACAGATGCAACGCTCTCTCTCAAAATGGCCATATTTAAGAAAGATTTAGATTTTCGTTCATTTAACGTTTCTGTTGTAAAATCGTTGACTAGTATTAAATTAAAATAATTCTCTTTTAATATTACACTGATGCTTTGTGTTAAAAACCACGCCCTGCTTCTATGGACCCTAGCAACACTTTGATTTGATTGGCCATCTCAATTATTTTGACATTGACGAGTTTTAGATTGCTGAGGCCTTGTAAAATTTAGTATGTCTACAACAGAGTTTCATATTTTTGCCATAAATATTACTTTAATTCAATTTAGTTTGCAGGGTGCTCATTCAGAAAAACACATAAAAACACGGTTTCCCAGACAGGTATTAAATTAAGCCAGGACTAGGTCTTTGTTAATTTAGGACATTTAAGTAGTTTTTAGAAACGTGTCTTACAAAAACACATTTCATGGGAGCATTGTAAGACCAGACAATGGCAGTAGTGTATTTTAAGGTACGTCAGTGCAATCTTTTTCCATTTTAGTCAGCTCTAACATTTATTTTAATCTAGGACTAGTCTTAAACCCTGTTTAGGAAACTTCCTCATTAAGTTTTATGTTACGGATAGTTGGCTGTTTTCTTACAACTTCCTTTTAAAAAGGAACTGGGATTATGCGGGGAAATAGTCAGCTGAAAATAAAAGATTTATTAAGTGTCTCTAAAATGATCAAAATGCAGAATATTTGTTTCAGAGAAAAGAGGTCCTTGGCCATTTGTCCTTAGGAGGCAATTATAAGAAAGTTACTTATATTATATGTGTGTTTTAAGCCAATATTAGAGCAGAGTAATGCGTCTGTGGGGTTGGACGCCTTTGCACAGAACCAACCACCAACCGTCTTGCAGATGCAAATTAATCATGATGTTGAAAGGCAGACTAGCTCATAACAGCGATGACCTCTGCCTCCAAGACCCCCTCGTGGAACTATGATTAACAAGCCTGCGAGTGTCTTTGTGTGTCTGTTTCCTCCTCCGTAGAGAGAGAGAGAGAGAGAGACAGTGAAAGATGGAGATATGGGAGGTGAGAAGAGGGCGAGATTGTATTGGAACGACATGCTGGCTCATTAATATGACACTGTGCATTTCATTTAAACACAATTGGGATATGTTGAGGCCAGACGGTCACACACTCACTCACACTCATGGACTTGAAACTTTTGTTTTCATAAAGTTGCCAGATGTCAGTAGTCAGATTTTAGTTTTAGAGGGCATTTAAACGGAATACGTTTTTTTACATTCTACTCCACTTTTTTTTCTGTGTATAAATGTGCTAGATGGACACCTTTGACTGTTGCGTTGTTATCTTAATAATGACATGGCATTTTAAAAATATACAAGTTAAAAGATCAGCGTTAGACCTCACAGTTTTTTTCATTTTTCTTTTGCATTTACTCACTAGGTGTTGTAGGTGCGTGCTAAGGTGTTCTGAGTGTTTTTGTTGTGTGTGTGTTTCTATGTACAATCTCATATTAATTCGATCCAAGTGTTTTCAGGGTGCTATTATACAGTTGCTAGGGCCCTTCTGGGTAGTGTCTTGGCAGTCTATGTAATCTTGACATAATGCAGTTATCAATCCAATCACACCTTTAAAAGGCTGACTGAACTGACTTCTAAATATACAAGTCGACCAAATGCCTTCAAAATTTGGTAATGAAAATGTATTTGATCTGTCACTATGGTTATAGGTGGTATTAATGGCTACGGGGATACACATTATTGGCTCTTTCACACAGACAGTATTCAAGCTGTTCCTGGCCATGAACAGGATATTTTGAGAGCCACACCTGCTAGTAAATACTGCTGTTAATTCTAAACTGTGTGAATTTACTCTGGTCCTTGGATACATCTTGAGTCCCTCCTTCAGTGGAAGACTATTTATTTTAAGTCTATTTTTATCAGTAAGTTCAGATCCATGTTGACCGTCTACAAGAAATTTGGAGTTCAGCTTTTCTTGAATTTGTTTTGAATTGATTTATAGAAGAGCATATAAATAAAAAATAGTTACTTTTATAGTGGTTGGGGAGCCATGGCCATCAGCACAGAGTTTTGACCAATAGTTAGCCTGACTTATTAATGGATCTCACATATGACTCAATGAACAGCAGATGATGCTGTTTTGTTGGAGCACTAAGTTGTAAAAACGAAGTTGTATTGTTGATTTGTTCTTTTTTGAAACATTGCCTCTGCATTAAGGAAAAAGCACTAACTTATAATAATAATAATAATAATAATAATAATAATGATAATAACAATACATTTATTTTGAATGTGTAAAAACATAAAATATACTGTAAATATTGAAAAAAAAATACTGTTTAAAAGTTTATGGTCAAGTAAAATGAATAGTTATTCAGCAAGGGTGCTTTAAATGGATCAGAAGTGAAAGACATATTTAATGGTACAAAAGATTTCAAGTAAATGCTGCTTGTTGATATTTAAAACGGTTCCCTGAGAAATAAATTAACGTCTAAGAAAAAATTCTAAAGGATGTTGGGACCCTGATTTATTAAAAAAAATATTCAGTTAAAAATATAAAGAAAAAGTATATGCTATGTGATATGTAATTTTATGTGTTTATGTTTTTTTTTTTAAACAGAGGATTTGTGTATGACAGCCGGAATAATCTACAGATGCGAGGTCTTATTGTGCTGCTAATGTCAAAAGCAGCTGGTCCATGTCCCAGCACCAGTGACCCCATTCATGATAGCATGGTCAGCGGCATCTACCCCAGGTAAAGATACCTTTTCTTTTTTCTCGTCTTTTTTTTTTTTTTTTTTTCATGGGACTCTAGCAGCTTAAAGCTTTGGCCATCAGTGAGAAATAATTTGGAATTGCCCGACTTTATAGAAACAGCCTTTGTGCAGAGCATAGGCTACTCTTCAGGTTCAAGAAGCAGTCCTCCGAAAAATGTGCTGAACACGCTCTAATATTTGAGTTATACTGTTCTGTAATAATTATGTAAATACTGCTTGACCACTAATTTCTAGTTATGCCCTGTTTTGGAAGCCCAAACAAAGTAGTTTTACTTTCACAATGAAACACAGAATCTCCAGAACATGGCACTGGCAACAACACTACAACAAGAATAATAGTTCCGCCTTCTTTCTTTGCATAAACAGTTCCAAGATGTAATGCAAATATACCCTCACCGTGACGTACAGAAGTGTTTAAAAGAATCTTAACTTTTATAAAAATATCTTTTTGAGTTTACACTTTAGGCTCTGAAACTTTAGGGATCTTATCATGTAACAGCTTGTAACACACCAAGGAGAAAGGAAAAGGAAATCGCATCATATTACCCCTTTAAATCACACCTAAAACACCTACTATTCACTTAACTTTACTGCACACAGTTTGTATATACACCCTGCCCTCTGTTTAATAATTAATACTTTTTTTGTGTACACCAACTGCGTATTTTCCTACTTGAATGTCCACTCCACATTTTTACTATATCCTAATATATGGACCACAAAGTCCTGATGTCTCAAATATGATGTAAAACACATTTTTTACATACATTTTTTTATATTGGCCAGAACAGAATTAATAATAAAATAAACTGGGTGTAACTGAAGTGCAGACTTTAAGCTTTAATTCAAGAGTCTGAAAATATTACATAAAGTACTAGGAATAATATATATTTTAAAAAAATACTAACACAACATAAGGATCATAAATAATGTTTATTTTTGACATCTTGTTGGGAATCATTTGCAGTCAATTACTGCCTTAAGTCTGGA
>JAUCMT010000024.1:10992378-11010893 GCA_032357475.1 Enteromius thamalakanensis | reverse complement strand
TTTTTTCATGGGACTCTAGCAGCTTAAAGCTTTGGCCATCAGTGAGAAATAATTTGGAATTGCCCGACTTTATAGAACACGCTCTAATATTTGAGTTATACTGTTCTGGAACAATTATGTAAATACTGCTTAACCACTCATTTCTAGTTATGCCCTGTTTTGGAAGCCCAAACAAAGTAGTTTTACTTTCACAATGAAACACAGCATCTCCAGAACATGGCACTGGCAACAACACTACAACAAGAATAATAGTTCCGCCTTCTTTCTTTGCATAAACAGTTGCACGGTGTAATGCAATTATACCCTCACCATGACGTACAGAAGTGTTTAAAAGAATCTTAACTTTTATAAAAATATCTTTTTGAGTTTACACTTTAGGCTCTGAAACTCGCATCGTATTACCCCTTTAAATCAGACCTAAAACACCTACTATTCGCTTAACTTTACTGCACACAGTTTGTATATACACCCTGCCCTCTGTTTAATAATCAATACCTTTTTGTATAAATAACCCAACTACACCAACTGTGTATTTTCCTACTTGAATGTCCACTCCACATTTTTACTATATTCTAATATACAGTATGGACCACAAAGTCCTGATGTCTCAAATATAATGTAAAACACATTTTTACATACATTTTTTTATATTGGCCAGAACAGAATTAATAATAAAATAAACTAGGTGTAACTGAAGTGCAGACTTTAAGCTTTAATTCAAGAGTCTGAACAAAAATATTACATAAAATACAAGGAATAATATATATTTTTTAAAAATACTAACACAAGATAAGGATCATAAATAATGTTTATTTTTGACATCTTGTTGGGAATCATTTGCAGTCAATTACTGCCTTAAGTCTGGAAGTCAAGGACTGGGATTTCTCCTTTGTGATGCTTTGCCAGGTTTTTACTGCAGCTGATTTCAGATGTTGTCTGGAAGCCATGCATGTTCACTGCTCCACCAAGTTTCATAGACAATGTTTTTTCTTCCGGTCATTCTGGTACAGACTTAATATCAGATATCCAAAAAATGTTTTTCCAAAAGTTGTCTGGCTTTTTTAGATGTTTTGGTCTTTCTGGTCTTGTTTGCACCTTTGAGCTTACCTGTTTTTTTTTTCAAAATGTACCAAAAACTGTTGATTTGACCTCTCCTAATCTCTCTGAATGGATTTGTTTTGTTTCTGAAGTCTAACAATTGTCTGTTTTGCTTGCATGGAGAGCTCTTTTGACTGCATAACGTGGGCTTACAGCAACAGCTTCCGAATCAAAATGGCACACTTAGAATCAACTCCAGACCTTTTACCTGCTTAATTGATATTAAAAAACAGAAAAAAATAGCCCTCAGCTTTTGAGTCAATTGTCTTTTCACCTTGAAAAAGGGGACCAATCTCATGTTAAACTCAAGTACCTATAGAGAAGTACTGCATCCTTCATATCTCCAAAACGTCTTTGCACTTTAAGCCTATATTAATTATATAACTGTATCTTGAATATGTTTTGGTCAGCAGCTAAAATAATAAAAATTGTACCTTTGTCCAAATATATATGGAGCTATATTTTGTCTAAAGATTCAATGAACTGTTTTAGGCTTCACAGGTTCATTTTTCCCTCAGTAGATATTTTTAAATCGTCTGGTCTGGTAACAAATGTATTTTTTTTTTAAAGTACAAAGGTCATGGAAAGTCATTACAAAGGAATTGGCAAAATGTTGTTCAGGCAAATATAACATTACCTTCTCTGCTGCTCTGTGGAGAAGTCTTTGCAGTCTATGAAATGAATCTAATACACTTGTGAGGTGTTATATTACAGCGGACACTGTTTGTTAAAGTTGTCTTCAACTCTTTAAATAAAGTTTGCCCACTGAAATCCACACCCTGATAAAGGATCTTCAAGCCGCAATGCGTTAGTTGTGGTTTTTAAAGTTGTAGCTGTATTTTAATATAGCCGTTTTAATATCATACCTCAATTATTTTGTTTTACAGACCGCCGTCAGTTTTAGATATAGTATAGCATGTCAGTTTTAGGAGTATAGCATGTTACACCGCAGGACATGTCAACTTCCCGAAAGTATTCAATGTCCGCATATAAGTGCTTGCTTGTGTGTGTTCAGAGGTGGGAAAGGTAGAGTAAGACTAATAAAAAATTATACTTATACTAAAAAAAGGAAATCTTGGCTGGCATCAAGTTTCGAGAAGTTTTTCATCTGGACACCTTGAAAGCTTCAGGCTGCTGAAGATTTTGTTTTGGAGACGAAGAGGTTCACATTCCAAGCCAATTAGAAATGTAGCCTTTTTCTCTTTGCATAACTGAAAGTGAAAAAGGAACACGACGTTTGTTTTTAAAATGTAGCGTTGAATTCAGCGAGAACCAGGTTTATTGGAAAACAAGACCTACGTTGACCGTGTTGCATAGACAGATCGGAAACAGGATATGAACGTTTGTAGGGTAAATTATGTCCAGTTAAGGACAAGAAATTGACACACATGCAGCCCGCACACACACACTTGTGCATCCACTTCCACTGCTTTGCCTCAGAAGGACTCTTGCACTAAACAGGCTGGTGTGTGTGTATGTGAGTTCTTTGGCTGCAGTGCCAGGGAGTTACCAGAAGCGGCTGTTGTACTTGGCAGTGTGTGTGTGTGTGTGTGCACAAGCTGTCTGAATGAACTCTTTCTCTCTCGCTGAGCGGGGAAAGAGAATGTCAAAGCAAGTGAGAGGAGGGACCGGCACTCATCGCTATACTTCTCTGTTTTTCCCCTCATTTTCTTGCTTCTACATCCTCACGTTTCCCTCTAAACAGGAAGTGACTTCATAGTTCCACAGCTGGGAAGTGGGTGTCATGGAAACAACATAGTGATGTAGTTGCCCTGAGACTTTTAAGAGTCCAGGCTGACCCTTTGTTGGTGTTTGAGATGTGTGTGTGTGTGTATTAAAAAAGGTGAGGTGAATGGTGAAACACACACACACACAATTAGCCACATTCAAAGGCATAGTTTACCCACAAAAGTAATGATTTACTCCTGTATGACATCAGTTAGAACTGAACCTGTGAAGCTTTAGAAATTCCCTCAAAAAGCATAACAGGTGGTCCATATAAGACTTGTATGCTATATTGTGCATCTCCTAAATAGTCCCAAATTTAAAGGAGAAGAGAATGATGTCAAACAAACATTTGAATTAATCAGACATTCTTCTGAATCTGATCTTTTTTCAGTGAATCACTTGATCTAGTTTATGAATGAATGATCCTGAATGATTCATTTATAGTCTGACTAAACTGTTCGACTAACTGACAAATAGATGATAATTCAAAATCAGACGTTGTCCTGAATCAAATCTTTTGATACGGTTGATCTGGTTCACAGCGAATGGTTGGTTTACATTCGGATTGAACTATTTAATTCTCCAAACAAAAACAAAAAATATAAAGAATCAGACTTTCTTCTCTTTTTAAAGGTTCTTATGTGTTTATCAGAAAAAAGGAAATGACGATATTGAACAACAGGAAGATGAGTAAAGAATAAACATGTCTGTGATAGTTATCTCTTTCTAACATAGAGCTTTTTTCTTCCTCCCTGTCTGTATTTTTCTCTTTCTTTGTCGGTCGTCTCTCTTTCCTTTCAACTTCCCCTCCTTCCCTCCCTGCTCCGATGACACCTTTCGCTCTCTCGTTCCTGGTTAGAGGTGTGTTTGATGGTGGTGATGGATGAATTGCTGTGCCGCTCTCCTCCTCCTTGACATGCAGCATTTGTAAAATGTCCCTTCGAGTCACTTTCTCTCTCACACACAGTGTTGTGTGGTGGTGTGTGCGTGTGAGGTGGATGGTAAGTGTGTGTGTGTGTGTGTGTGTGTGTTCACTTCTGACAGAAATGCTCATGGTTTGGGGGAGTGTGTATGATCGCATACATGCACGAGTGCATCTTGCTGAGAGAGACGTCTGTTTGAATGATTGCTCGACAGTTCTTTTAAGGGATGTGTGGAACATGAGTGTGACGTTCAGCAGACTTTGGCTGTGTCCGAAAGCTGAAAATAAGCATCGTACAGTGTCCATGTTTGCTTGGTGATCTCTTAAAGTCCCTTTGAATTTGTTTTAGAGCATTAGACATCTTGGTCTCGTCTCGTGCTTAAGTTGATACGTGCAAAATACTGAAAATTAGGATTTGCAAAAAAAAAAAAAAAGATGCTGGATGGAAAGACCTAAGAAAAATGTATACACTCATTTAAGATGGTTACATTGATTGATTAATTTAATAAGAAGACATGAACGTATACCATGATGGGAAAACAATTCTAAGAATTACTTAAGAAATCGACAGCCATGAGTCATGTGACCCCATAATTCCTTTCTTTTTTTTACAATTTTGGACAAATTTTTCTGAAAGAGATGGAATTGCTGCTTTATTCACAAACTGTTTTTGCAATGTTCAGATTTTTATTTTCAGTTTATTTATTTGCATTTATTTAAAGATATTACATAATCTAATTATTTTGAAAAATTATTGAGTGCAGATGTTTCACTAAAAATTAAATCTGAACAATACTAATTCTTTTATTCAACATTGATTTACTCAATTGATTTAAAAATATATTAAAACATTTATAGTTACAAATAATTCTATTTCAAATAAAATCTGTTCTTTTGAACTTTTTATTTATCAAAGAATCCATAATAAAATCTACATACAGATGTTTTCTGTGTTGATATAAATTTGAAATGTTACTTGAGCACCAAATCTCAGAATTATTTCTGAAGAATTATGTGCCACTGAAGACTGTAGTAATTATGCTGAAAATTCACGTGAAAAAAAATATTTAAATGGAAAACAGTTATTTCAAAATGTAATATTTCAGAATATAATTTTTTTTATACTGTGTTTTTGATCAAAAGTGTAAAAGTCCTCGTACACTGATGTTAAAAATTTACCTGATCCTATTTTTGTGTTTTATATATGCTAAAAATTGTGATGAGAATTTCTAACTTAGTGTTCAAGGACATTTAGAAACTTCTTTCAAAAACATACAAAATCTTACCAAACCCAATGAATGCTATTTGTTTTTAAAATACACGACACACTTTTTCCTGAATAGAGCAGACTACACAATAGAAACAGTTTTATTTAGTGCTGGTAATATAGGTTGTTTCTGTGGTGTTGTGTGTGTGTCTCTTGTGTTAAGACTTGAAATCATATTATAACGAGTTTAGAAGCAAACCCATCTCTGATCTTTCATTAAAACATCATCTGACTGAGACGGTGTGTGACAGCTTTAGTGATGCGTTTGGTCAACTGACATCTTGACCTCTAAGGTGATCTGCTGTGAGATTGTAGGCACACGCTCCACTGCTCCTCAGGGTTAAATTGGCAGAGAAAATGGAGCAGACAGAGAAAGGGGGCGTGTCAGGGGGCGGAACCCCTCTGCGCCATGGCATCGGTTGCTATGCAACTGAGTTCTGAGGCTATTTATACTCCCTGTGCTGCCCCTCCCACTGACTTTAAAAAAAAAATGTAGACGGCATAGCTGCAGATTTGGGGGAAAATTAGATTTCGATTCAACTCTGGCTGTCTGCACACATCCGAAACACTGCAGCCAGCCCAAGGACAAAGACTATAAAAAATCTTTTTAGGATAGAAAACTATTCATTCAAAAACACTATTGCTAATTAGTGGTCAAATCAGCAATACAATAATCTGAGCTGCAAAGTGGTGAGAAGGACAAACACACACCTGCCACGTTCACACTGCAGCTAAATGTGGCCCAAATCTTTATTTTAAGGGACTGACTGAACTTTTAAATGTGGCATTGAAATAGTCAAACTTGGCATGCTAATCTGAATTAAATAAATGTAGGCAATTATTATGAACCTGATGTTCCGTGGAGGCTGCAGTGAAATTACACGTCAATTAAGAACAAGGCTAAGGAGGCGGAAAAGGGACGAAATTGTATTATTGGCATTCTGTGGACTCATTGTCTTCCACACTAATGGAAATGAAGCATGTCAATGATGGCAAATGATCATGAATGATAAAATCCACATTATATTAGACTGTTCATGCTGTATTATTATTTTTTTTTAATTGTATTAATTTTGTGATTAAAGTTTATTTTTGCATATTTTATGTATTTGTTATTAATTTGCTACTTGACTGAATTAAAATGACATGCATTCTGTGCTGGTCATGTTGTATTTTAAATATTTTAAATATTTATTAATTTTTTATTATTGTTTTTATTATTTAGTAATTTTTTCCATTTTTAAATAAATTAATTTAAATCACTTTAGGGCAGTATTTAATTTTTGAAATGTCACACATAATTTGGGCTGTTGACAATATTATTATTTAAAAAAAAAACATAGTCCTGAAGCCGTTTTCAGGGTCTGTGATCACAAACCTGTTCCAATAAACATTGTTTATAGTCAGCATAAAACTATAATCAGATGCAATTTTGAGTTCAACAGGATATACATTGAGCAACATGTTAGATTGGACTCTCAAGATTGATTATGTTTGCAAAAAGTAAACGTTTAATATTGACCAAGATAAAAAAGACAAGCATGGCACTAAAACTCTTGACCTGAGATGATAGATACATACAATTACACTTCTTTAAAGTATGTTTGAGATTCCCCGGTAATCCTCATTCATTGTAAGCCACATCAACATCTCAGATCTGTTTTTACCCGCGTCAGCTGAAGTGAAACTGACCGGGATCGGTGGCTCCTTGGACAAGAGAGCTCTGCACAATAGGGATGATTGAGCTCAGGAGATGGTCCATTAAAGAACAGCATTTAATGACAGGAAGAATTATTGCAGGGCTTTGTAATTACCCAAGCATAGACTAGCACATGTGTGAGTGTGTGAGCAGAAACAGCCACAGCGATTCTCTCACATCACCAAACTGAAGAGAATCCCTTCATCAAAGACGTTTTTTCTTCTTTCTCTCACCCTCTTTTCTCTCAATATCTCTCGCTCTGAAGGAGGGGTAAGTGGTCATCAGCGCTAACGTCTCTCTCTTGTGTCTGGAAGGTGGTTATCGCTGAGACCTCAGTGGTCCAAGCTGATTATGGTCCTGAACCCGGCAAATCAACATTTGATTATAACGTCTGTTTGATGGCTTTGTGATAATCGGGCTCCTCTGATAATCAGTGGCAGTTGGTATTTTGTGAAGTGCATTATGGTCACCAGGACACTTGACACTCTCTCTGGTTTATTTGTTCTGCAGAAGAACGTTTAGATTAAAATCACTTCCTTTATAAAGCGTGCTATAGCATCTGAGATTGTTTGTAGGTCTAATGCCCTCTCAGGATCACAATACTTGTCTCTTTCTGTCTTTTTGTCAGTCAGAGGAACTTGGCTGAGATCACGGAGCTGATTCACACGGCCTTCCTGGTGCATCGTGGGATTGTGAATCTGAAGGAGTGGACGAACTCAGACGGGCCCCTCAAAGACATGCAGTTTGGGAACAAGATGGCTGTTCTGAGTGGTGATTTCCTGTTGGCGAACGCCTGCACGGGATTGGCCCAGCTCAATGATACAAAGGTACTGAATGAATGCTGTAAAAAGTCTCCAGGTATTTCCATTCGCTTATTCCATGCTCGGTAATGAAAGAAACCCTGCTCTGAGTTTGCTGTTGTAAAATTTGAGTCCAAATAATAATTGGTACACATTTTTCCAGCTACAGCATTCATACAACCATTCAAAGGTTTGAGAACGGTAAGATTTTAGGAAAATTAATGCTTTGATTTAGCAGGATTGCAGTTAATTGAAGTAAAAAAATTGAAGTAAAAAAAAATTCTATTTAAAATACATTCTGCGCTTCTGGACTTTCAACTCATCAAGAATCCTGAAAAAAAATAAAAAATTAAGCAGCACAACATTTTTCTACAAAGGTGATAATAAGAAATGTTAAATTAGTGTATTAAAATGCTTTCTGAAGGATCGTGTGACGAGACAATTTCAGCTTTGCCATCAAAGGAATAAGTCTGTAAAATGTAACATAAAATTGTAATAATATTGCTGTTGTTATTCTATGTTTAATCAAGTAAATTAATCAAGACTTAGCATAATAAGTGAGCATATTTTCTTTAAAAAATATTAATTAATTAAATAAAGTTGTGGTAAAGATGAGGACTTGGATTTTTTTTTATAATAATTTAAAAAGTTGGACTGTCCATTATTTTTTTAAAAGACAAGGGAAGTGTTTTGTTTACTTGTGTATTTAATTAATTCATTTAGCATTTTAAGGATTAATAAATACATTACTATGAAAAATGTACACTGAGAACACCCCAGTAATCCCCAAATAGAGGTTTTGTCAGGTTTATCTTGCTTATTTGTATTTTTGTACCAGACATATAGTTAAATAAACAATCACATCTCTTTACGTTGAAGGTGTGAGCCACTTTTCTTCTATCATATTTGTCACATTTTATGTGAAACTGTATGTAAAAACACTAATAAATTCACCGGCTTCTGACTTCCTTCTCAAACACTTTGTTCTCCACGCTGTACGCTGTGTGTGGCCTCTCCTGCTAATTTCCATACACTTGCATTCTCCCTCGTTCTCTTGCGCTCTTTATATGTGTGTGCGCGAGTGTGTGAGCATATGTCTCCTACACCCCTCATTAAGTGTCAGTGTTCTCCTCCAGCTCTAATTAGAGTCGCAGTCAAAGCACCGTCTAACTGCATGCGGCCAGCAGCCCCACTGCCTCGCTCCGCTCAGGGTTACAGCATCTCACTAGAGCATCTTTTCGAATATGAATGGCCGGTACAATACATCAGGACATTTCAGAGCAGCCAATTTCATGTTACACACCCTTGGAGGAAATGTAGTTGTTTGAGGATAATATACTGAACCCAAAGTTTTGACCAGTAGTGCATTTAATCAACATTCTGACATCGTTCGATTCTCAAATTTGAACAAAGCCAAAGCTAAATCTTTCCAAGACTTGCTTTAAATACACCTACACTGGGATTCACGGTTTTAGAGGAAATCACTTGTCGTATCATGATATTAACAGACTAGGTAAAAAGGGATTTGCACAACAAACCCTAACATTTCATCTCTCTGTGTCTGGGTAACACACACAGACACACTCAGATGCACTAAGCGGGAGTATGCTGACAGGATCTGTCACCAAGTGCGGCTCTAGAATGCAGCTCTCCCCATGGAGGAAAACAAACTCTTTTCCTTCTGCATAGCCTCAGACATACACACGCACACTCGAGCTCACTTTAATGTGTGCATGAGCGGACATGGAAATGACTGCAGGGGATTTAGGCGATCAGCAGATTGTGGCGACTAATATAAATAACAGATTCTGTTATTTCTCAAGAGGAGCTCAGCGTTCAGACAGCCAGACATCTTAGTTGGGACTCACACCTGATTACGTGTAAGTGTTTAATACACACTCTCTTTAGGTAGATGGTGTGGTGTAATACAGTGGTTTTAGAAGCATGCATTGACGTGTTTTATATCACCACCTGCTGGACGAGTGTGGAAGTCTCTCATCGGTTCAGTGTTTTTATTTTTTTTTTTTACTGTAGTTTAAAGATTTTAGGAGAAGAGTTGTATTTACTATTTATTGCTTTTTCTGCTTCTGTCTGAATATGCGATTTAGATATCACATATCACACGCGTGTGTGTGTGTGTGTTTGTGTGTGTGTGTATACACAAATTAAATAAAGATGGTTTGAACCATGCCAATGTAAACTTTTTTGTTTTTTAGACAGATGAAGACATGTGGTTCAAAAGTTTGTGATCAGTCATTTTTTAACGTAGTTAATATTCTGCAAGAATGCATTCAATTGATTAAAAATGACAGTGAGCATTCATAATGTAATACAATAATTCTATTTCAAATAAATACATTTTTTTTTTACTGTCTGTTCATCAAAGAATTCTGACTTAAACATATCAGTTTTCTCCAAAATATTAGGCATCACAGCTGTTTTCAACATTGATAATAATAAGAAAAGTTTCTTTAGCAGCAAATCACCATATTAGAATGATTTCTAAAGGATCATGTGATATCGAATACTGATGAAGATTCAGCTTTAGCCTCACGGGAATAAAGTAAATTCTGAAATATATTAAAATGCAATATAGCAAAATTTCATAATATTACTCTTTTTGATTAAAAACAAATCTTACCTACACCAAACTTTCACATAAACTTACACTTATACCAACTATGAATCTCTTTACTCTTAATTAAAAAGAAATAATATGGATAATGTAGTTTCATGGTCGGTTAGAAATATATATGCTTGATCAATTTTCTCTATTCATTTGCCATTAGCAGCTGTGGACAGAAGGTCATTTTGAGCCTCGTTTTTACTGAACACACACACACACACACACACACATCCTGAAGAGAGTGCGAGTAAAAATCCTTTTTTGTGTGAAACTGAACCTGTTGTTCAGCGAACCATGATTAAAGCCACACACGCTCCGTTCTGACCCACTGAAGTAGTGATGACTGACAGGATGTCCAGCCAATCAGAGATCAGACTGTTTAGCTGCAAGTCAAACTTCCACAGATGAATTTACAATTAGCAAAAGTGATTAAAAATATATTTTAAGTGCTCAGTTTTTAATAGTCCCATGATGTAGCTGACATTCACCCAGCCAGAACCGGCCGAACGCATCTTCCTCTTAAAGCTTCTGTCTATGTAAATGAGGGTGAGGCCCCTTTGCATTAGCGGTTCAGTTAGCGTGAGAGCATTAGCGGTGGAAATCAGACGTTCCCTCTCCGCAGCAAAGCGCTTTTTCCCCCTGATTGATCTGTATTATGTATCGCAGCCTTGAGTGGGATCCTGACTTAGTAGACTGTGTGTGTGTGTGAGTGAGAGAGAGTGGGATTCTGGCTCAACACTAGTATAAACGGTAAAGAGATCCGAGAGCGGCTGTCTCCTCTTTCTTCTCCTCACAGACCTGTCGGCGAAACACGACTCCGGCTGGATTTGGGAATGAGACGAGACGGAGGGAGGGCAGTTTATCTGATACTTTCCAAAAAAAGCCCCCCCACTTCTTTCTCTCTCTCACACACACACACACACACAAACTCACACGAAAGACATAGAGGTACACAAACGCACATTTCAAACACACAAGCATTCTCTCACACATGCACGCTTTAATTTCTCTGTGTGGAGTGTGTGAAGCCACACATCTGGCTGCGCTATAGGGGCTCTCTGTCTTCTCCGGGCTCTGGGTAGAGGAGTCAAGTTCCTCACTGTTTCCTCAAAGATCTGGTTACTCAGAGGGCAGAGAGAAAAAGAGAGGGAGAGAAAAGGAAAGAGTGAGAAAAACAAAGTTTGAGAGAGAAAGTTTGAGGAACGGAGAGGAGTAACATAATATTAAATATGAGGAATAGCTGAGTGTCTGGATGGAAGGCCTCTGCTATTCTAGTTCCCTGGAGATTCTGCCTGTGGTCGTATGATTCAACAGGCAGGCCTTTCGGGAAAAGAGAAAAAAGAATGACGAAGGGTGAAAAAGAGGTGGAGAATGTAGCCTAGGGCGATGGATGGAAGGGATAGGAAAGCATGCGATTGAATGATCGAAGGAGCTGTCAGTGACTTAGTCCAGCTGACTGTTGTGGAGTAGATGTAACGGAGTAGCGCCCTCATCAGGATCTATATGGTTACTACATCAGCTAAAGTGTACTTCAATGCAAAAAATGTACCCAAAATGAAATATTCATTATTTATTCCATTTCAAACCTTTATGACTTAGCATATATGAACACAGGAAATGTTATTTTGAAGTAATGCATTAGTTATTTTTAATTGTACTCCGTGAAGCTTTCAAAGATGCAAAAACACTACCAAAGTTTTCCATTATGACATTTAAGTTACTGTTTAGTAGTAATCTTTTATCAGCTGTCAACTTGTCTGCATCAGTCTGATTCGTTAACAGATCATTAAGATTTATTTATGATCAAATATTATTTGTATTATTATTATTATTATTATACGAACAAGTATAACAAATGTTTTATCATTAGAATAAAATGTATTATAATTAGTAACAGAATATAGAGTAGTCAAAAAATGTCTTCTTATACTGTAATTAATTCCATTATTTTTTTTTAACGCATTTTATTATTAAATTAGTTGTCCCATTTGAAAAAAGTGCATTAAAAAAAATCAAATTTTAACTTTAACTATTTTGAAATGACACTGTATTAAAACTTTTTTGAGATCCTTCACGGTTGGTCTTTTTATTCTTACCACAGAACTCTTCCCAGCACAAAAAATACTCGACACCTACAGTTTAGCCGTTGAGTATTTTTGTTCCGGGAATAGAGTTCTGTGGTTGTGTGTATTAAAGGAAAGAAACTGAATCAATAAGCTCGTGCAGATGTCAGAGAGTCCTCATTAAGGTCTGTATCCTCTGGACATTAGACTGTTTTGACTGGCCATCTGTTTAATAACTGAAGAGCTGGTTATTCTATCTGTTCCTCAGATGCTCTTTTAGAATGAGAAAAAAGTCTTCCCATATTCCCAAACAGCTCATGTCCTAATAAATACTGATTTCAGAACAGATGTGGCAGATCTGTTATCAACACTCTTTTTCTGAGAGTCTTCATTTATGTGGAAAATATTTTGTTAGCCTAAGTGTTATAATGTTATGTTTGTTCTAGGTGGTGGAGCTGATCTCCAGTGCAATCGGAGATGTGGTGCAAGGAATCTATCACGAGAGCTCTACTTCTGCAGAGGTACGACGTTCGGCCCACTGCACTTACCTCAAATAGCCGCCAGTGACATTCTGTGGGAAACAAACTGTATTGACAAAAACAACAATAATTTCTTAAGCACTAAATTAGCATATTGCAATTTCTAAAGGATCACGTGACACTGAAGACTGGAACAAACGCTGCTGAAAATTCAGCTTTGCCATCACAGGAATAGATTACATTATAAAAGTTGTAATAATATTTCACTATATTTGAATTTAAATAAATGCAGGCTTGGTGAGCATTAGAGATGTCTTTCAAAAACATTACAGATCAGTAAAATGTCTGTTTTTTTTATTATGTACCCATTATGTCACCTGTTTTATAAAAGCAACCGTCAAAGCCATGTAAATTACTTTAAAGCACAACCTCTCTTTATTGTTTTAATAAACCCATGCCATCTATGAGACCTTATATGTGTCATTTCTAAGTTTAAACTTTATTTTCCTTATAGATTTCTTAAAATTGAGTACCAGAGGAATGTTTTTAGTGTTTAATGTTTCATATTCGAAGCTTTCAAAACAGAGCTAAGACTGGACAAGCAAAACATCTCCAAACAAGCGAAACACAGACTGACTTAGAGCATCTGCAAACCGCTCACAGTAAATAATGAATGACAAAGTTTCCTGTGTGAGGCGAGGAGGAGGAAAAGTGATGAAGAAGGCCACGTTTATGTGAGAAAAACTCAACAAGGAAGAGAGAGAGAGAGATTCAAGTTTCTTTTACCCTTTTTAGAGGAGACTTTTCCGAGCAGATGTTTGAATTTCCTTCCCTCCTCCAGTTACACCAACCCCCTACGGCCATACCACCATTTTGTTTTCTTTTTTATTGGCTTGTTTGGTTTAAAGTGACGTCCTTAAAAGGTTACTCCACCCCAAAAGAAAGTTTAGCCATTAATCACCTGCCCCCATGTCATTCCAAACCTGCAAAAGCTTTGTTCATCTTCAGAACACAACTGAAGGTATATTGAATGAAAACCAAGAGGCTTGTAACTTTTCCATTGACAGCCAAGTAAACTACTCCGTCAAGGTCCAGAAAAGCATTTAAAGGCATCATCATAACAGTCCACCTGCCATCAGTGGTTCAGCCATAATGTTCCGTAGACGAACAAAGCTTTTATGGTTTTTGAACAACAAGTGATTAATGACAAACTTTTCATTTTGGGGTAGAGTAAACCTTAACATTTTCTAGAAACATTATTTGTTTGGAAATTGAACAGTCATCCTAGTGTTTTTAATACATGAATGTTTTTTTTTCTGTATTCAGAAGGAGGGCAGTCTAACAGTTGCATCCTGGGAAGACCAGACATTCCTGTCCCATGGTGCTTTGCTTGCCAAGAGTTGTCAGGCAGCGATGAAGCTGGCCAGACATGGTAACGAGGCTCAGAATTTGGCTTTTCAGTACGGAAAACATCTCGCTCTGGGACACAAGGTGTGAAGCACAGTCATTGTCAAGTGCGTTGTGGGCACACGCTGTTTGTCTGTATGCTGTCTTATGCTTGTCTTTCTGTCTTGTTTTGTAGCTAAACTCTGATCTACAGCCGTTTATGAAGAGCGGGTCAGAAGTGGCTGTGTTTAGCCTGGACTCGGCTCCTGTGGTCTTCCACAGACAGATCGTTGGACCTGAGAGATGGCGGCTCCAGCTAAAACAGGTACCAGACAACCTTATCAGAATACTTGTAGATATTTGTGATAGATCAAAGCCCCTCTGTAAAATAATCTGGTGAATCTCACATCTAAAAAAAAAAAAGTCATATGTGAGCTGTGTCTCAAGGCAGCTTTTAGACAGTTTTACTGTATTATGTTTGATATTCTAACTAAGCAGACAGTATTTATCATTAATCGTAGCGATTCAATAAGATTTTAGCCTGTAGACTCAAATCACCGTTACGGTTCAGATTTCATTGTGTCAGCATGACGTTCTCTGGATTCACATTTTTCTCTCTTCATTTCAGGTTCAGAATATGGCTAGACAGATTGATTACACAAAGGTAAGCGACTCCTGCTTTCTGATTAAGGGAGAGGAAAAACAAAGTAACGAGTGCCTCATTTTTGTGTCTACTTATTCAGAGAACTTGCATTTCACTGTAAAAGCCACTAAATCCATTGATTATTTTCCTTTAGCCAACGAAAAGGTGAGATTGTCTATCGAATTGAAGAGAAATCAATCCTCCTGGTCAAACCACTAATCAATGATTTTCAGCCACAATCCTTTTGATGAAACATTCATATATCTGTGATACAAATCGATTCCTCAGGAGTCATGAAATCATTCCCAGGGTCCCAGCGAGTGTTGAATGTTTACAAACAAACAATAATAGAAGATAATTCATGTATGATTAATAAAAAGAAATAAATGGGAAGTTGCTCATGCTTATTTAAACATAGATTTTTATAAGATATTAAAACTTTAAATAAGTCTTCAGGAAAATAACTCAATAAACATACTAAATAATATCTTGATGAAAGCCTAAAAATGCAAACTAAAAAGGGTTATGGAATAGAAAATATCATTTAGCTAAGCATCAGTGTTATTTATTTTGATTCAGTTTTTATTTTTATAATTTCTGTTTTTATTTTTTTATTTTATTTAAAGCTTTTGGAATTTTAATACTGTTATATATATTTGTCCATATAATTTTTGTTATTATTTGTTTTATTTTTTGCTGTTTTAATTATTTTAGTACATCAATTTAAACTAAATTAACACAAAAAATATTGTCTTGACAATTAAGTTTTTTTTTTTTTTATATTTGATTTGGAAAAAAAAAATTAATGGTTTTAATTTTATTTTTAGTTTGAGTTTTGCTTTTCGTTTACTATAATAACCCTGCTCAGTATAAAAACAATAGAAGTACATGGAAGGCCTGCACCAGGATATAAAAAAAAAACTAAATTTGTGTGAGTATGTTAAACTATGTAATAAAATATGTGAATCTGAGACATATTGAAGTAAACCTTTAAGAATGGGTCATTGAAAAACCAGCATTGATCGACCAATGCTGTGGATATTGGTGGTTACAGCCCTGAGTGAGCTGATAGGAGGTGTTTGTTCTTTGTAACTGATAGCAAGTTCAGAAATTTGATTTCCAAAGTCAGAAGGAGAAGAACGACAGAAAGAAAGAAGGGGAGACAGTTTGAGGTGGTGGGGAGGGGGCAGGAAGAGGAGGAGGGCACAAGCAGCTCGGGTCGCCGTAGAAACAGGATATTAGGGGATAGGGTGGCAGGTTTATTTGTAGAGGAGACAGAGAGACGGTTTGACAGCAACATCAAACAAGATTCACCTTTAACAGGGCACAGACAGACACATCACAACCCCCCCCCCAAACACACACATCACATATCTCTGCTCATATCAGCACATAAATGCGGCATTAATCTCTCCATTATTCACTGTCTGGTTTGTTTTTTGGTGTAAATGTGTCTCGGGGGGTCATGAGGTCTGCTGTTTTGAACTCAAGGCCCCCAAGGGCTTCTTAGCACAACACATCCCAGAATTCGTTTGGCAAAATGGCCTCCAGCAAAACATGTTTTTGCGTGACAGTGGAGGACTACAAAATCTTTTGAGTGAGGAAGAATGTGGAATATTCTGAGTTTTCATTTATTAATAATTTATATGTTAAAAAAATGCATTATGTATGTTTTTTTGTTATTGTGATATTTTGGACTGTTACTCATGACATATTGATCATATTTTTAAATAATATATAGATAATATACACTGCAGTTCAAAGGTTTATGGCCCATGCGATTTTATTGAAAGAAATGTATTTATTCAAAAAGGTTTATTCAATAAGAATGCATTAAATTGATTAAAAAAAAAGAGTCTTGATCCCTAACATATTAATATACCTTATTATAAATCTACTATCATTTGTTTTGCAAGCAAACATTGTTAATCTGTAGAAATTGCCTGTTTCAAATGGTTCCTTGCCTCTAAATTTGGTTAAAAGAATATTGCATTTCCTTCATCAGTTTCATCTCTTTGATGGAGTGATATTTAAGTTTTTCCTCATTCTTATGTGTTCTCCAGCTTTGGGGCCTGATAAAGACGGAAAGAGGCGTGAGCCAGGCACTTGACCTGTGCAGTTACCACGGCAACAAGGCCTTAGAGGCAATGAAGTGCTTCCCACCCTCAGAAGCTCGGTCGGCACTGGAGAACATGGCCTGCACGGTCACTAAGTTCTGAAGACGCTTTCAATCTGGATGTATATATGAATCCAATTCAGTCTGATGCAGTTGATTAATGCTGAAACTGAGCCTGCCTGGAGGTTGACCGGCATTGTTTGGAGTTTAAAGGACTTAACTTTGGAGTGTTTGCGGTTCCCACCTGCTCTACAGATGACGATTTTTTATGTGGAACTGAGTGTCGCACACAGTCGAGTTCACCAGTCTCATACACACTCTATGCATTTAGCCAACAAATCAGCTTTATCTTTTAAAATAAAATGAGGTGTCTTTTTGAAAGAAACTAATGTGTCTGTTTATTCCCTGCAGTATTTCACAGAAGACAGTATTTCTATACTCCACTTTAAAGAAGACACAAACATTATTGACATCATTGTAAGTTGATTCGTGAACATAGAGAAACGCATCGGTATTATACTGTACGTATTGGGGTGGCATTAACAAAAATGTTTGTCTGAAACCGATGACAATTGGTGAGTGTGTTTGTGTGTGTGTGTTGTGGGTGCCCGGGGTGCTCCAGCAGCAGTGTTGGCAGTAATAATTAATGAGGTGAGTGTGTGACCTGAGTGAATGGGCAGGAAATGCTGCAGTATTGATCAGCTCAGCGAGAGGACTGGCGCCAGCCTGGGCAGCCTGCGGTTTCCCGGGTGACCACGGGGGGGACGACTAGGGTGTGAAGTTGGGGCGTAGGTGAGTGACGGTCACCGCCGACAGCCACCGGGCCCCACACACACACACACACTTGAATTGCTTGAAGGGCAGAAAGGGAAGAACATGCATGCAGGAACATCAGTAGCTCTGAGTTCCTCCGATGTCTCACTCTGGCCTCGGATATGTAGGCGAGATATTACACTAAATTTGCTTGGTAGAACTGGGACAGCCCTCTGGACACACATGAAAAATTCATTTTGGCCTCAAGCAGACCTGAGAAAACTCCCCGTGAAAACTTACGAAGACACGACACCTCCTGTCAGAGGCAAACTTTTGTGCTGCCTTGCCCTGATCAGAGTTTGCTCAGACTTTATTATTAGTGTCACTGTGATCTGAATTCCTTATCACAGATTTAAATATCAAACTAAGCACAGACAAACAGCATTAAAAGTCACGAGAGGTCTTTTGATGTTTTTATTTTTATGATTATTGTTATTTAAGAAAAGTCTTATTGTTGCATCAAAATCAGCTTGTAATTGCATAAAGACACTGCAGTCAAATGATTTAAATATTAAGATAGACTGATAAAAGAAGTTTCAGTCAGAATGTGGGAACAGACAAACAAAATAATTAAGTAATCATTTGTTTTGTTTAATGAGGGTCAACCACTGATATGCCCAAATAAGCAATCATGTTATACAAGTTCTCTTACTGAGAAACCATGGAGGAGTCTACAATTTTCAGCATAGGTGCATTTCCATTGTGAGAGACAGAATCTAAAAAGAAAAATCTGGAAAACACCTTGTATGATCTTTTTTAACAATTTATTTAAGGCCCCACGGAATATCTCTCCTTGTTGGGTATCAATGATGCTAAGAATGGTGAAGAATCAGCCCAGAACTACACAGGAGGAGCTGGTCAATGCTGTGAAGAGA
>JAUCMT010000024.1:10977864-10992278 GCA_032357475.1 Enteromius thamalakanensis | reverse complement strand
GCTAAGAATGGTGAAGAATCAGCCCAGAACTACACAGGAGGAGCTGGTCAATGCTGTGAAGAGAGCTGGGACCATCGATTCCAAAGCTATTATCAGTAATACACTAAGACGTCATGGTTTAAAATCTTGCATCGCACAGAAGGTTCCCCTGCTTAAGTCTATGTCCAGGCCCGTCTGAAGTTAGCCAGGGACCATCTGGATGATGGATGATCCAGAGGCGTTATGGGAGTAAGTCCTGTGTCCTTTTCGGCCTTAACTCCATTTGCTGTGTTTTGAGGAAGAAGAATGATTAAAATCATCCCAATAATACCATACCTACAGTGAAGCATGGGGCAGGAAGCATCAGTTGTTTTTCTGCACAGGGGAGAGAACGACTGCACTGTATTAAGGAGAGGATGAACGGGGCCATGTATTGTGACTGAAGGAAGGAGGTTTTTGCCCAATATGTCTGAGCATTAAAGATGGGTCGTGGCTGGGCTTCTGTACCAATTTTATTTTTTTTTATTTAAGTGATCAAATACTTATTTGACAAAGTAATTCCCAAATAAATTGTTAAAAAGTCATACAATGTGATTTCCTGATTTTTCTTTTTAGATTCTGTCTCTCACGGTGGAAATGCACCTATGCTGAAAATTGTAGACCCCTTCAAGTAAGAGAACTTGCAAAATCACAGAGTGATCAAATACTCATTGACCTCACTGTATATGTTTGTGTGTGTGTATGTTATGGGGGTCAGACAGCGGCCTATCGAAAGTCAGACATACACAGACGTGAGTTTATGGCCGTCAGTATCATCACTCTGGTAACCTGATCCTGTCTCTGTTTTTGCGCATGGAAATGATTTTTGCGGTTTGGCGATTCGTGGCAATCCGATCCCCTGATGACATGGTGGCTGGATTCGCACAGGTAGAGCAAGCGAGAGAGTGTGCATGATATCAGCTCCACTTCAGCCAAGATCAAAACTATTACAACACTCATTTATTCCATACAGACAGCCGCCTCCCCGCCTCCTGTATGTGTTTGGGTCTGTGTGAGTTATTTTGGGACTGGAGGAGGCTGTTTTAGGTCTTTGTTATGCTATAATAAAATTAAAAACGCTCTTGTTTTTTGGTGTGACTCATGCATTTGTCACATCTGCTTATAGTTATCATTTTTATCTGATATGAAAAGCAAGTTAGTTGGACAGTAATTATGGCTGTCGGTTTCTTTTTATGTTCCTTGTGTGTTTGACCAGCAGTTTATTATTATTGGAGTTTTGGATTGGAGGACAAAATACATGAAAATGGATTTAATGGATAAAATGGTCTTTTGCAGTATACTGCAGCTGTTTAAATACCTACATTTTGGCACTAAAATAGCTATCCTTTCTCGATTTGACGGATGCAATTCGTCCTCTCAGGAGATAAATGAGATCGGCGCATGTTAAAATGAATCTTTAACGAGCAGCGCGAGACTCCCCGTTCACTGCGCGCGCGTTCCATAGAACAGAGGCACGAGCGCGTGATGGATCAAACAGCCCACATTACCTGAATAATGACCGGCGCCTCATCACACCCACATCTCAAAGAACCACGGCTCCGTGACTTAATGCAGACATCACTAATGCAGACATTACTAATGCGCGTTACGGGACATTGGCCACATCGGGTGCCGCTGATGAGTGTCTGAGAACATAGTCTGAAGTGTGCGTTTGCGCGCGAGAATGAGGGCAGCAGTGGACTTATTTCACCTTTTTGCAGATGCTAACGTTACATATATTTTGTGTTGTGGTTTGGGTTTATCACAAAGTACTGTATCAAAGTACTTTATTGGCGTGATTGCATCCAAAAATAAAACAAACGTGTTAATAAATAAATATAAAAATACATTTAAATAAAAGTAAACATTTAGGGTATTTGAAGTGTCACAATAAATACAACGCAGCTTTGCCCTGCAGTACTTGTCATATCCACTAGACGGCAGTTCTTTGAAATATTGGAAGTAAACATACGAGTGCTGACACTGGGGCAGTTATGGGCCAATTTAATGATAAAATAATTAAACGTTAATGTCATTGACAGTTGTACCTATTTGTGTGCTTATGATTTTAATAATGGCTTTTCAAGATAACTTGATAGTAACCGTAGCCTAAAGATTACAGACAGGCATATGAACCTATATGAATTTAAAAGTGAGCACACGTCACTCAAACAACATTTAGTCTTCCTTAAAAAATGTTAACCTTAATCCAAAATGCTTTAAGCTGGTGGGAAACTATACTAAAACATGCTAAATAGTCTATACAAATGATTTACAACTTTTTCCTCCCTCTTTGATAATAAGAATCATTCAGTCCTAAATGTTACAAACGACATTTTTTAGACAACATTTGGTTGAAAGAAAGAAGGGTAGGGAAATAGGCTAACAAACTTTGAGTCACTAATCAACAAAGTTTTAGCAAATAAATATTAAACAACTGAAAACCAAATAACTTTTTATTAAATGCGAAACCTTCTGTGAGAACAAAGTGCATCCAAACAATTCGTGGTAGCTTATCGTTTGGTTTTCTTAGTGTTGCTTTCATGTCCAATCTCATTACTTAGAATTTACTGAACGTCATTCATTTAGCCGTAGGCTGTCACCATAAAATCAATAACGCTTTAGAATAAAAAAAAAATCTGAATGCACTATAAAACGTTTTTTTTTTGTGGTTGGTTGGTTTGTTTTTTTAATAAAAACAAAATTTGCGTAATTTATTTAAAATAGCCCATCATGTAATGCATTATTATCATTATTATTTTTTCTTTTTTTGCATAAAGCACGCTATTACAAGTTTTCTGAAACAAATTCAAGTGTAAGTTGATCTGGTCACAAGCGTCTAAGACGCGGGTGATTTTACACTCGTGGATCTCAGGCGCGCAACTCGAGGGGCCTCTAGAAATGACTGGTGTGTCACGAGAAGTCCCACGCCACAGAGCGCGCTCCGCGTGTTTGACTGCCACAGCGCAGCAGCTCAGGGATTCACGTGGGGTGGGCTGGCAAAAACCCACAGCAAACCCACAGCTGTGCGGAAATGACACAGTACCGTCACGTCACGCGAGAGGGCACTGACTAGAGAAAAAAAAAGCTGCGGAGAGAAACACGGACAGTTACCCGTGGACAAATCCACTGGATTCAAAGACGCGACCATGGCTAATGCCTCCTAACCTACTGCGCACGGCTGCCCGAAGTCGCAAAGGTGAGTTTGATTTTAGCCGCGCAGGTAGTTTATGCGCGCCGTGGTGCGGGAGACGGAGCGAAAACTCATCGGTGGATGTTTTTCTTGCCGCGTCACGCAAGAGGGAGAGTTGCGCACGGGTGGGAGGGGAAACACGAGAGAGAAGGGCAGCTCTCCGTATTACAGCAAAAAACATCAACGCTACGTAATTTTTTTAAGACATGCTGTCCACAAAAGGAACGCAGTAGGGAGCCGCTTGTCCGCCTGTCTCCGCGGTTGTACCGATCCGTGGGGTTTCCACTGTAAGAATGAGGAAGTAGAGCCGGTGGACGGGGGTCGGTACGGTGAAGCAGCGCCGCTCCGGTGCTCTGGCGAGACTTCACGGTGCAAGACATGAAAAACAAATAAGAAAACAATCTCACAGAACTTCACCGTGGAGAACATTCGCTCTGAGAATAAAGTTTTGCACGCATCACAATTTTCACACGCTTGCCTTGACATTTTTGATAGGAAAAATGCTTCATTTAAAAAAAACTAATTATGATTTTATAAATCTGATAGATATTTCTAAAAGGCTGCTATAACTGACGAGTGTAAGAGAGAAGTGCATAAGAGATCAGGTTAGATTTGTGACTATCAGATAATATCTTGTGTGTCTCTTCCCAGGACATGAGCTCTTCTGTGTGCATGGTTAATGCAGAAGGACAAGTGCCTGATAAAAGTATGTAAATCACCATTCACGTTAAAATAATTCTCACCTCTCTTTGACCTTTCATTAAAAAAAATCACAAAATTTCTGTCTAGTAACATGCATCACATTGAATCAAGCAAATCCTTTTATCCTGTGATATGAACTGACTCTCCTCATTAAATGCAGATGTTGTATTGAAATATATATAGCTTTTATTAGGATCACTGGTGACTGAATCAAGTGAAACCAAAAATCTTGTCAAAAAGGCATGACACTGCATTTGTAGTGAAAAAGCTTACCTTTAAAATCAACCACTGCTCTAAAACAAGGGTTGTTAATTGCTGCTTGTTTTAATTAAACTTTCAAAAGTAAAAAAAAAACAAAATCAACATTTTCATTAAAGATGTTTTTGTGGAATTAACCATAGTTATATTTACGGCATGTTGCCCTGTTTGTTATATAAATAATTAATCTGTGCACTTAATTCTTTAATTATTGTGCTCACATAATTTTTACCAAAACATTAACTTCTTCCCTTGCCATGACATGTCTTATCTAATGACCTGTAACCTGTGACTCCACATCAATCCACAGTAATTAATAAACGGCAGCATTTCAATCAATTCTTTATGGACTAAATCTGTTTCACCCTATAGGAAGATAAGATGATCACAATTTCCATTTCATGCTGATAGTAGTAAAACACCTCAAGAAGCTTATCTGGTATGCCCGATATTAATATGCAGTAGAAAAGTTAATGTAAAACACTTTCTACTTCGCTACAATAACTTAAATTCAAAACATCACATTTGTAAATAACAGAAATATCAAAAAGAGATCATGTAAATGGCCACAGAAGATGCATGTTACTACCAGTTGTAAATATCAGTCTCCTTATTACAGTTGTACATAGATGTGAGATGTTTCCCAGAATTCTTGAATAGTTTTGAACACTTGGCTTTTCTCCAGAAGTTAAAGTCGAGAAAGATGCAGAGGATGTTATTGAAAACACAGAAGGGAAGATGGAGAGCTTCTTTAAGCATATTGCAAAACGATCAGCAACACATGCAGTCCCTGAGGAGGAAGGGCCTACTAGCGGGAAGAAGGTCAAGGTGACAACACAGGTAGGATGAAGTGTCTATAATGCAATCAAATCTTGAATTACTGATTAAAGAAACACTTCACTATTTTTAGAGTTGGAACGGTTGAGTTTTACCGTTTTCAGATCCATTCAGCTGATCTCCGGGTCTGGCGGTACCGCTTATAGTTGCAGTTTAGCATAGATCATTGCATCTGATTAGACCAGTAGCATCTCGCAAAAAAAAAAGACCAAAGAGTTTAAATACATTTCCTATGTAATTCTTGACTCATTTTCCTTTTTAAAAGCTGTGATTTTCCAAGACAATATGGCTAAGAACTATACTTTTATTCCGGTGTAATAATCAAGGAACTTACCATAGGTGCACGAGGCGCGAAAATGCTGGGGACTATTTTAAGGCGCTGTATGAAATCATTACGCCTGCACATGGTATGGCAGCAAAGTTATTTGATTATTCCTCCAACTGATGGATTTGAAAAAGAGAAAACTTAACTGTTTAGCCTATTTTCAAAAATAGTGGAGTGTTCCTGAACCCTGCATTTGGGATATAATTGGCTGAAAAGCAGGCTATGTCTGGTTTGATTAAAAGCAACATCTTACACTTTTTTTCCAGGCAGGAGAACATCTCCTAGACAGCAGTTCAGATAATGGAAGCAGGTCATGTTCTCACAGCCACAGATTATCTCCACAGGAGAAGATTCCCATCTCTTCATACAGGAAACCACTCTACAGCATCACACATCGCATTTCTGAGCGCAAAGCTGCATCCAATCTGGACCAGCACGGAGCCCACAATGGAGTCAGAGCAAGCCATAATGGTGTTCACTTACAAAAATTGGGCAACTCTAGGAAGCATCACGTGCTTAAGGCATCCACTAATGTGGGGGTCACAGGGTCTCCTGCTGCCTTGGATTCTCACCTCTACCCGCTCATCGAGAAGATGTTCTTCCTCCTCAACACGCTGAATTCCAGCATGACCCAGCTGCACAGTAAGGTGGATTTGCTTTCGCTTGAAGTGACGCGCATCAAAAAGCAAATGAAGCCCTCTGAGATGGTCATGGAATTTCAGCCTCCTCCTGAATACCAGCTGACCAGCCAAGAACTCACCCAGTTGATGGAGCAAACATCCACTGCGGGAGATCTTGGCTGCAGACTCCTCGTTCAACTGTTCCCAGAACTTTTCACAGCAAAGGAATGCACGCATGGCTGCAGCACATGCAACCTTACAACCAAACGGACATTAGATTCATTGCACCTTCAGCTAATTCGTAATTATGTGGAAGTCTGCTACCCACTGGTGAAAAACGAAAATGTCTGGCAGACAGAGTGCTTGCTGCAGATCAATGATTTTTTGAATCGTTTCTGGGCTCAAAAGGACATGGAGAGTGGCCAGATGTGCGACAAACAGGTTCCAGTGCTTGTCGGGTTTGACATGGAACCCAATCATGCTTGTCATTTTATCAGTGAAGATGCCCAGGACGAGAGTCTTTCCCTCAACTCTGGAGAGAACAATGATGTTCATGTTAATGTCAGTTCAGATGTAGTGTTTGACCAGCATGAGGCAGACTCTGAAGACTTAACCTCACCCGAAGAGCTTGTCGTATTTTTGTTGAACAGACTCTTTCCGGAGGTGTTTGAGGAGGGCAAGTTGCCGGAGGGCCACAACAGCATTGGACAGCTCATCATTGACTCAGACAGACTAGAAATTATAAGAAAATACATGGAGGCCAATTTCCCTGATATCCCAGAAGAAACCTGGCTTCAGTTGTGCGTACAACGAATGGAGGAAGCACTGGAGAATGCTTCAGTCAATGGCAGCAGTCGTGAAAACCGAGAAATGTATGACACCACCCGTCTGCCTGATAACATCTCTATTGTTAAGATCAGTGATCTGTGCGATTACGAGAAACCAAATCGCAGGTCTAAGAAATCATGGCTGGAGCCTGTGGATTTTGACAAACTGGAGATTCCTTCGCCGGATTTTGATATTCCTCGGGAGTATTTACTCAGTAAGGAACAGCTGAAGAATAACTATGAAAGCAGTTTATCAATTGGCAACTTTGCATCTCGACTTCTGGTTCTCATGTTCCCAGAGCTCTTTACTTATGAGAATGCACGAAAATACTACAACTGCAGTGGCTCTCTAGGAAAGAAACAGCTGGATCCTTTACGAATCAGTCTCATCCGGCATTACGTCCAGCTGCTTTACCCACAAGCTAAGAACGACCGCGTGTGGACCCTCGAGTTTGTTGGCAAACTTGATGAGCGCTGTAGGCGTCGGGATACTGATCAACGGCGTTCATACCAGCAACAACGGAAGGCTTGTTCTCCTGACCAAGAGACTGACTCAAAAGACTCGCTGCTAACTGCTGGGCAAATCAATATTCTCAGTTCAGATCGTCTGAAAGAGGACTTAGAAGTCCTGTCTTCACCCCTGGAGAAAAGCAGCAAAGACTTCTGCAAAATTCCTCTCGAGGACCTTTCAGTGTCCACCCCAGACTTCCCAGTGCCTTCTGAGTACCTGCTCACAGATGCAGAAGTGAGGGAAATTGTTCAACAGAGTCTGTCTGTGGGAAATTTTGCTGCTCGCCTTCTCGTCCGTCTCTTCCCAGAACTTTTCACGCAGGACAATTTACGGCTGCAGTACAACCACTCTGGGGCCTGCAACAAGAAACAGCTGGACCCTGTGCGTCTCCGACTTATTCGTCATTACGTGGAGGCTGTCTATCCAGTTGAAAAAATGGAGGAAGTGTGGCACTACGAATGCGTGCCAAGCATTGACGAACGCTGCAGGCGCCCCAATCGCAAGAAATGTGACATTTTAAAGAAGGCAAAGAGATCAAACAACACTGTGACTTATTCTTAGACAATGTTCCTGCAAAGCGCAGACCCGCTTTCCTATATTTTACACAACATACCTGTTATTTGCACAAGTCCATAAGCTGAAGCATATTGAAACTTGTTCTTGTTTAAGGTCTAGTTCGGCTGGTCGAGTTCACATTCATGGCCTTAAACAGGATGGTTTTGTAGGTGAGAAAGATGGTAATTGAAGCCACTATCACATGACAGTGAAATATTAGTGTTACTATTTATATGCCAAAATATTATTGATGTTATTCTAATGTCTAATTATTAGATAAGCTAAAGTTAGCCTTAATCAATTTAAATGTAAACATTTAGTTTTTAAAAACAATAGGTCACTTTAGTTTCGGGTGAGGGCAGAGATGATATATAAATAAATAAATATATATTAAGTTGTAGCAATGTTGCAGCACTGGCTTTTTCTAATTATCAGCATATTGAAGTGTGTCCTGCCTTCCAAGAAGTAAATCTAATTCATCTGTACTTAACTATAGCACCAGGTTTTATGTTATATATTTTTAAATAAAGAATCACTTCCTAGCCAAGATGGGTTTCATGTTTCTTTTTATTTTACTTCAGATACAAGTGAAGATCAATAGGAGCATTTTACAGCCAGAGGAAAAAAAACCTAAAGGGAAGATTTTGTGTTTTTTTAATATAAAAAATTAATTTGTGTTCTTGAATATTTCATCACTGACCATTCTAATGAAGAAAAAGGAAAGAGTTGGGTGTTGGGTTTTGACTTTTTCCATAAATACTCTGCAAAAACCATTTAATGTGTCCCTTTTTTGTCTGGTAATCTTGGTGCAGTTGATTGCAAAGGCATTCTGTACCCGTCTGAAACTGCTCACTGAAAATCTACTAATCTCATAAAGACAATGGTGAAAAGTAAATAAGGTATCAGAAACAAGGGATATGCTAAATTGATATCCCAAACATTATCTGATTCAAGCCACCATGTTATTAAAAAAAAGCAAATAACCAAAAACACTTGTAAATAGGATGCACCTATGTTCCATTTGTGACCTGTAAAGTTAATAAAAACACCTTTAAGTAATACAAAACGCTTTCAAGAACTACTGTTAAGTGAGAAGATGTGAGAAAGACCTTAAGTTTTAGTTGGGCGTAGAAAGCAACTGCAGTTTCAGACTCAAATAGTTGGAGAGTTGAATAGGAAATACCAGTTTTGTCCTGTTTTCGGATCCTTCACCCTTCAAACACATCCCAGATGTCTGTTAGTCTTTATTACTTGTACGCATCCTGTCTGGGAAGTTGTAGGTGTTTCCAGGTTCTTAGAATGACTTTCTGCTTTTCTGCATTTTTTGTCTCTCCAACCACCTTTTTTAAGATCACTCTCTTCAGCAAGACTGTGCCCATTTCCTTGTCCTCATTTAGGATCAGATCCAGTGTATCCCCAACTTTAACCTGTAGGAGGAAAATCTTTATGTTAAATTAAGATGCTTATACTTATCAGTACTGAGATTCATTTAAAAATAAGAAAACTAAATAACTAAAACTAGCAGGCTATTTTTTCTTTTTTTATTACGTACGTAAGAGCTCGGTTTCACAGACAGGGCTTAGTCTAAACCAGGATTAAGCCTTAGTTCAATTAGGACATGTAATTTTTATGTGCATCTTGAGGGCCTGATGCATTTTAAGATCAGTCAGTGCAAGTTTCTTTCAGTTGAAACAGCTCAGACGTACATTTTAGTCTAAGAATAGGCTTAAGCCTTGTCTGTGAAACTGGGGGAAATTGTTCAACTAGTCTTAGATATAGTTGAGGAAAGTTCTTTCTTATGACACCACTAGAGGGTGCTGACTCACCATTTTACTCTTTTTGGTGAGTTTCTGACCATTCAGTCTCAATTTGAAGTTATAGAAAGCATCCTCCACATTACTGTTAAAGAGACACATGTGTTAGTCACACCACAAACTAAATGGGTACAGCCTGGGGTAAAGGACAGCAATATGAGCAAGATTGTATACGAACGTCCTCAGCACATTCTCTGATCAGGTTCTATGAAGTAAAAACTAGGAGTTACATCTGCAATTGGAGCTGAAAACACTCCTCTGCAGTATGGCCAAATTAATATCTGTTATATGTAATATCCAATTAATTAATAAAATCATTAACCGACTTACTTTCTTGCAATGTCCAATCCGGTCTTTAAAACCAGATCAAAACGAAGAGATTGGACAGTTTTCTTGTGGTCTTTATAGTCTTTTGGCAGGCCTGGGTCATCTAAAAGCTCATCCTCATAGTCACTAGCCTCTGCATCTTCCTGTTCCTCCTCATCCTCATCCTCCTCCTGTTGCCTTGCTTTTTGCTTTCCTTTCTTTCCTGTGCTCTTGAGACGGGTCTGATGGAGCGACCAGCTGTGCTGAGTGTCCCACGATTTCGGCCACACAGCTGTCCGGTGTGTCTGGGGTGTGGAAGAACCCCACAGCTGACGCGCGTGCAGTGTTCGCGGACACCACATGCTGAGACCAGAGGCATGGCACGGTGTGAGCAACTGCAGAGAGTTCAGTCTGCCTAGCTGCCGCAGGGCCAGCGCCTGCACTGACAGACTCTGCATACTGTGACAATGAACACAGACAAAAGAAAAAAAGATCAGAGAACAGAAGTTACATGCATGCACACTTTACATTCTTCAAAGTGCCTATATTACGCTCTGGAAACAACGATGTGTATCCTTTTATGCTTTAACTTTACTATTCATTTCAACTCATTCTTTAAAAAGGTTAATAAGAATATTGATTGTGTGAAATTTGTTTATATCCAACATTATGCACTACAATACACGGAATGTTTTTTTAATATAATTCTCAGCTGAAACTATATCACAAATTTATGTAACGTTATGTTAAATGTAAATATATGCAAGACATTTAGGTCGACATTGCTCCTGACAAATGTTGCTTTCTTGTTGTCTCAACTTCACACAGTATTGCACTAAAGGACTTGTCTGTACACTTTTTCAAATAACTAATTTGTGGAAGGAAATGTTAATGGTATTTAAGTATAGACATAACGTAAAGGAAAAACGAGACATAATTTGTGAAAATCTGACACATTCTCATGACGCTAATATCAGTATTTGCATAGACAACTTATAATGTATTTGTACCCTAAACCACTGCTCACAATAATACTTCAGGATGCATCAACAAATTCAAAAAACAATTTTACCTAACTGGGTTGAAAAATCTCCCCTTGACTCTAATCTCGAGCCGACCAACGAGCACAGTAAAAACAAACCAGGCGCGGCTGCTGTAGTAGTGCACATTTAACAGCGCCCCCTAGAGTAGGGATGAATTATTATACACAATACAGATATATGTTTTTGCGTTATAAAATACATATGATTATACTTTAATGATTGTGGTTTTAGAGATATCATAAAGTTAATTATATAAGCTAATAAACATTATTGTTTTTCCTGGAATTTCCAGAATGGCACTATGTGTAGCCCACTAGGTCAATCTATGCAGTGGTATTCTGAAGACTAAACTAAACGCCCGCCCAGTCGGACGCACTTGTTTCTCTGGATTGGTGGCTCGTGTTGGACGTCTGGGGGCCAACGGCTTTAAAACATCATGTGAGCGCCTCCTCCTGTTGAAATTTTCACAGTTGGTCGGAATAAACACCAAGGGCATTTCTGCATCCGTCTTCATCAACATGGCATGCTTTATATGCATTTCTGTCTTTTGTTTGTCTGCATTTTTAATGGAGGTGCAGGGTACATATGGTCCTTACTTGCGGAGCCATAACCAGCTCTACGGAGACCGACAGAGATCTCACTTCACGCCCAATATGCCTGGCCACGGCAACTCCATCAACTTTGGAGGTATTTTTTTAATAATACAGTTTTTTTATTTATTTTTTAGCGGTTTTGCAACTTTATAATAATAATAATACATTTCTTTTTAATTTTATGAATTTTTTTTATTAAAAAAGTATTATTATTATTATTAAAATCATGTAAAACATACATTTGTAATAATTTTCAAGGCTTAAAATGAATATTTTAAATTTGTTAAAATTCAATATTTTAAAAATAAAAATGGAAAATAGTGAAAACACAAGTTTTTTTGTTTGTTTTTAAAATGCCGTTAGTGCCTATCAGGAACAAAAACTACTTATACAGTTCAGTAAAATTATGTAATCTACAAGTGCTTAATGATGGATCAGTGACCTTTAAACTTCTAAAACCTTAGTACCAGTTATTCTAGTAGCTAGCTACTACATTACATTAATAATTTTTCTATTGTTCATTAAAAAGTGTATTAATGTTTATAAATGTACCTAAATGACTTTTGCAAAATGAAGCCTCTGCATGATTTGCTAGCTTTTAGAAACTGAACTACATTGAACCGTTTTCCTTAAATTTGTGTCATATCTTTAAACTGAGCTATATACTATATACTTTTGTGTGAGAAGTTGATCTGGGGCTACAGTATGTTTTTTCTTCAGGTTGACATGTTAAATGTTGCAGTCATTCACCTCAGACAACAGACTTTGCAGCTCTACTTGAAAATAGAAACCTTCAGCTCATGCTTTTGCTAACAACCGAAAAGTGTCGCTTTGAACCCACGTCAATATCATTTTGCTTTAAACCAACAGAGTAATGGTTTGCTTTAATGCTTCTCTCCCTCCTTTTCATCTGTCTATCTTTGTATTTCTATGTTTCTGTTTTCCCCCTCTCCCTCCCCTTTCCCTCTATAATCAAACAAAGCTCATGGCTTTAATCACAGGTATTACAGCTATCATCATCGAGACCCTCACCAGCATCATCACCAGCGACCACCCTGGAAAGGGCCTCCCTTTAACTACCACCGTCCTGCATTACCTGTCCGGCCCATCTCACCTGTCCATCCTACCCGGTCAGTTGTGCCCACACCTCCCAGAATTCCAGTGGTGCTACCTGTCCCTACAGTGCCCATGCCACTCACCAAGGTAGCCACACTACCCCCACCACCTCCAACACAGACTACAACCACTACAACCACATCAACCACAGCAACCACTACAACCACAGCATTCACAACAACCATGTCAACCACTCCAGAGCCGGTCAGTACCCCTCATGGCACACCTGCCCCTGCCGAACCTTCCACTGACCCAGGTAGACCAATCCCACCCCATCGGGTGCAGACCACCTCTTCAGTCCCTCTTAATAATATTTCTCTTCTTTTCCTCTCTCTTTTCAAGGTGAAATCATATATAAGCTGAATGGTCATTTATAGGGGTATAACAATATATTCATGATTGGGTTTCATGCACATACTGATTTTACAATACAATGCTCTCTTAATATGTGTAGTATCACAATCAGTTAAACTTGTACAGTTTTAATTGTTACTTCAAAGACATATGATAAACACTTTAATAGTTCAATGACAGAACATTGGGAGAAATCTAACATTACATTAATTGCTCACCAATGGATCCCTTGTAATGAATGGGTGCTCTCAGAAAGAAGTCTTTTATTGCTTCTTAGTTATACACAATATTGTCACTATTCATCATATATGTTGTTGCATTTTTATATTGCAGTATATTGTGAAACAAAATTGTTATACCTCTGGTTATTTAGCAATTAAAAATCTGGACAAATAGCATTAATGTTGCAATTTTTGCTAATGCCAAGCTTATTGTTTGCAGAAATGCAAATGTTTAGCACTAATGGGATTAACTGACTCAGTTTCTTTCTTTTTTTTTAGTTACAGCACTGCACTGCTAACTGAGGAGCCTTTCTTTTTCATATATAAACACATATTAATCTCTTTCAGCATCACACTTTGCACTTTTTAATCCTTTTAAAGATAACGTTACACAAATTTTCAATGAATCATTTATCTCTTACAGCTCCAGCAGAGCTCTGCAAGAGCCGTCCTCTAGATCTGGTTTTTATCATTGACAGTTCTCGAAGCGTCCGTCCTGCAGAGTTTGAGAAGGTCAAAATCTTCCTCTCTGAAATGGTTGATTCTCTTGATATCGGATCCGATGCCACACGAGTGGCCTTGGTCAACTATGCCAGCACCGTCAACATTGAGTTCCTTCTGAAAAAGTACTTCAGTAAGGCAGAGGTCAAGCAGGCCTTCTCCCGTATCGATCCCCTCTCAACAGGGACTATGACTGGCCAAGCTATCAAGACCGCCATGGAGCAGGTTTTTACAGAGAGCGCTGGGGCCCGGCCACTAAAAAAGAACATCGGTAAGGTGGCCATCATTGTAACCGATGGGAGGCCGCAAGATAAAGTTGAAGAGGTGGCAGCAGCAGCAAGGGCTTCTGGGATTGAAATATATGCTGTCGGAGTGGACAGAGCAGATATGCGGTCTCTCAAACAGATGGCCAGTCAGCCTCTTGATGACCATGTGTTTTATGTGGAGACATACGGAGTGATCGAAAAACTAACATCTAAGTTCAGGGAGACACTCTGTGGTAAGAGAATAAAAATCCTATTTTGTTTCTGCAGTTTATAGTCTAGTAGATCATATTTTAATTTAATAAAAAATTATATAAAATTGTATTATAATAATACATAAAATGTAATTTATATATA
>JAUCMT010000024.1:10952308-10970124 GCA_032357475.1 Enteromius thamalakanensis | reverse complement strand
TGCCATCTCAGATCCCCTGTTTGTCACTATGACGAAGACTCATGTGATTGCTGCATCTAAGGAAGCATTTTATGTTTGGCAGTATCGTGTGGCCAAGAAACTCACTGCTCTTGAAATCAACCAGGTCGCAAAGACAAGAAAGGAAGGTCGAGAGAGGTGAGGGTCAGAGGTCACCAGTAGTGGGTCACCAGTGTAAATAAAAATTCTGTCATTAATTAATCACCATCATGCCATTTCAAACCTGTAAGATCTTTGATCGTCTTCAGAACACAATTTACAATACCTCTTTTATATTTAAATATATATTTATATCATGCATCATTACACTAGTCCAGACTAATATGATTCTTCAGAATTAATTCTTGTCTGCAGAATTGGTGCTTAAGAAACATTTCTAATTATTATCAATGTTAGATTGCTTTTAACATTGATAATAATGAGAAATTTTTATTGTACTGCTTAATTGTGTTTAAAGTTTTTTTTTTTGTGGAGGCTGAATATTTTTTCCATGGATTTTTGGTGAATAGATGTAAATATTGTTAGAAACATATAATGATCAATTTAATGCATGCTTGCTCAATGAATGTATTAATTTCCTTCATATTTTTTCTGTGCCTGCCGATCAACATTATCAGTCAACAACAAATGCACAAGAATTTAATGCAGTGATCATTTTATTTTTGAAAAGAGGACATAGTGATCATGTCATAATTTTAATAAAATAAGACAACTGAATAAAATTGTACTTTTTTTTAAGAGCATATTAATTAACATTTATTTCAGAGTGGAAATATAGCTTCTTCAAAATCTAGCTGCATTTAAATTTGCCGTACATGCTTTGTCCCATGTCTCAGACTCAGTGGCTAAATAAAAGTAGCAGATCTGTGTAATATGTAAGCTTTCATCAGATGAAATGATGTTCCTTATTGAGGCATACAGACTTTGGGCAGGCCTGTCTGCCTGTCTGTCTATCAGGATGGTGTGAGGGTGTGCTCGCTGACAGCAGCTCTTTGGAAAAGTTCTGTTCTTGGCTGTGTGATGAAATTCTGCGACCCACACAGACTGGAACGGGCCCCAGTGTTCTGTTTCCCTTCCACATGATAGAAATACACCAAGGCATTGCCTCTCTTACTTATTCTTCCTCACTTTACCTGCACACTGTCTCTTTTCACTCTGTCTTGCTGACTCTTTTCTCTAGAGTTTATCACATCGATGACAGTCCAAGCGGAACATCGGATGGGACACTGAACTTTGCCAAAGCCTTCACAGTGAGTACACTCAGCACCCGTGGCTCTCTCAACCTCTCGTGAGAGGATTAGTGGGAAAAGCTGTCATAAAACACTGCTCAGTCTTTTTAAGAATTCTTTTATATATTGTTTTCTTTGATACACACATCTTTGTGATCCAAATTTCATCTAAACCTGTATTTACATTACAGTAGACTGCAGTCAACATTTTTGAATTTCATCCTAGTCTAATATATATATGACAACTCTGAGAAACAGATCATGACAGTGATTTTTCTTTTTGTTTGTTTCAGTCCACAAGAGATCTGATCTGCTGCGTCACAGCATCAGACAGAATGCTTATAGTGGTATGTCTGATTTACACAAGAACACATGCCTTTTCATTTCAAAGTTTCTGCTTGATTGACGTGTGCTTGTGATGCATGCAGGGCCGTGAGTCTGGTATCCTACAGAGATACAGCCTGCCCAACATTACCCTCCTGCAGAAATATTCCCTTACCTCCAGACCGTATCAGCTGTCCCTCAATTGTAACTCCAGGTCTGATTCCTCTCTCTCCTTTTTTCCTGTCCATTCTTGTTCATTTGTAATTTTAGGTCATTTAGGCACTATCAGTGTTAGTCCAATCACTCCTTTTCCCTGCTTTTATAGTGAGAGTTTGTTTTAAAATAAATGTATTTTTCTAGCCGGCTGGCTATTATAGACATTACGGGAGTGTTGACGTTTTTGGACATAGAGACAAGGACTTCGTCAGGAGATGCAGAGGGTGGGTCCGCAGCTGGAGACCCATCTAAATTTGAGCGCAAGGATGTATGGGATATGAAATGGGCCAATGACAACCCAGATCTGTTCTCAATGATGGAGAAAACCAGAATGTATGTCTTTAGAAACTTGGACCCTGAGGTGAGACATAGATAAATAGTTACTCATATCTGCATATATGTTGAGTGTTGTGGCATGGGAAAAAGAGATGACTGAAAGGGTGACAGTTTTGTCAGAGCTAGTGCACTGTTAAGTATACACAGTTCAGGAAGTGCTGCCAATTTCACACAAACACATGCCTACACACACACATGCCAGCTTCAGTAAATCACAGAGCCTGTAGATCAGAACACCCACTGCAGAGATTCAGCAAAGTTTTTTTCTTCAGAAATACTGCTGGTAGTTTACAGGTCCAGGTCACACATTATAACTAATATTGACACAAATGCACATACATTCATAATTAATCAGTTTAAACTTTACTTAAACAAATCTGTTACTTCAATTGTTTATTTTGGTGCATAATTAGTGTGAGTATTCTCCTGACAAACTCTTATTTGTGTTGTGTTTTAAACACAGGAACCAATTCAAACATCTGGTTTTATCTGCCACTTTGAGGATCTGGAGATCAAATCTGTTCTATTGGATGAGATTATGAGGGTTGGTTGGAATATATTGAACTGAATCAATTCATATGAATTCATGTGAATTTATTTTTGAAAGATTTGCAGGGCTAAAAAATTAACAATAGTATAATGAAAATGAATAAAAGTATGTTAAAAAAGCCTATATATATATATATATATATATATATATATATATATATAAGCTGTGCTATGGTATTTTATCAATTTTATTCAAATAATTATTTATTATCAAATATATTATTATTATGTTATCTTATTTTGGCAGGTTTTGTGCACCCTGCATATATTTATTTATTTATAATTATCTTTCAGGATCCAGAAGTTCCAAATAAAGATTATTTAATAAACTTCGAGATCCGCTCACTGAGGGACAGCAGGGCACTTATTGAGAAGGTTGGAATTGAAGATGCTTCTCAGTTTATTGAGGACAATCCCCATCCGCGTCTCTGGTAAGACACTCACTCATTCCACACAATAAATGGGGCGGTTTGGTTATTTATTTAAGCATACCTGTGCACACAGAAAGACGAATAAAAACACACTGTTTAGGTTTGTGAATTTTAGCAGAACTTTGTTTGTTATACTTTTAAAGATTTAAGAGTGTGCATCATGGCATTGTGTGTGTTTCCTGGAAGTGGGAAGTATGAGGTCCAGTTTTATAGTCTGAATGAAGTGTGAGCTACAGTTTTATGATCTGAATAATTATCCTGGCACTGGCAGGAGAAGATGAAACCATTAAGACAGCACACTTCTGGATACTGGAGAACTTTGTCCTTCTGAGCATTTAAGAAACCTGATATAATAAAATAAACTGAAATGTGAGCAGACACTTTAATGTGCAATTATTTATGGTTGTGTTCCTTTTAAAAAAATAAATAATCTAAGACAGAGATGAAAGAGGGAATGATGTTACCTGTAGTCATAAAACATTGCAGTTTTGGAGTGGCTCTATTGATTTAGCGAACCACTGGAGTTTTAGTGGCTCTGTCAGTTCTCACAGCTCAAGGAGGAATTTGAGATTAAACTCTTGCTACAGAAGCAGGGAGGTAAACCCAGCGATCTAACATTGACAGGACACTTTACAATTTCACCATATGTGATTCTCTCAAAAACAATTTAGAAGTTTCTACGTTAAAATTTGCTGCATTGTCTTTAATCTACTTTTTTAAATGTAGTTTGTTTTTGTGATTTTGGGGTAAAATGTGAACAAGAAATAGAGATTTACATTATCATGTAACACTCTCAGGTGGAAACTGAAGAAGGAATCCTATAGAAAAAATATAGTGCAAGGAAAACAAGAGCTGTGTCAGCTCTCTTTCAGTCTGTGTGTTTGCTTTAATACGAGCGTGAGAGCTCAAAGACTCTGTTGTTTGATTTTGCTCATCCTTAACATGCCAGCGTTTTAGAGGTCAAAGGTTTTCTTAGCTTTCCATGAGTGCCTGAAAAGATCCTGGACAGAGTCACTTCACCCTCTTTGGCCACCTTTTGCGTCTCACTTCTCTATAAATCTGTCTGGGATGTCATCAGTCAAACAGATTTAGTGCTATGCAGCTGAACGATTATTAATGCTATTTTCTATTTGTCTAGATTTATGTTGGTGTTTGCAATTTGTTGAGATCCAATATGATACAAACAGTTTCATCAGCACTAATATATCTGTGTATGCACTTCCAGGCGTCTGTTGGCAGAAGCAGCGCTGCAGAAGCTGGATCTGAAGATGGCTGAACAGGCATTTGTGCGCTGTAGAGACTACCAGGGCATCGAATTTGTTAAGAGACTCAGCAACCTACAGAGTGAAGCCATGAAACAAGCCGAGATAGCTGCTTACTTCAGCAGGTTTGAGGAGGCGGAGAGGATGTACCTGGACATGGATCGCAGGTACACACATCAGAGAGTACACTTCACTTACAAAAAAGTATAATGTTACATTAATTTGATTAAATTGAGAAAAAGCAATATTTTAATCTGATTAGTTCTAATTTTCTTATATAAACCTAAATAATTGAGTTTATATATACGGTGGTGTTGTTAGCTAAAACTACTGATTAAAGAATATATATATATATTGCTATATTGCTATATATAAGCTGAAACTGAAATACAAATAAATTAAAGTTAAATTAAAAAATATTAAAAAACCAAATACAAATGATAAAAGCACACACCAATTTTTTTTTATAAAAAAATAAATAAATAAATTAATTAATTAAAAGCTAATTAAAAACATTAATATAATGTTATTACCATGAAATATAATAGTATTACCATTCAACATATATAGTGTTCACTGTACAGTTTATGCTTGTGAGGTTTGTACTTTGACACTGTATTACAATATTACAAATTTACAATTTTCTACATTATATCCTTTTTTTTCTTTACAATTTTAGTATTTTTAACAAACAAAGCTATTCATATTTCTTCTGGCATATAACAATAAATTACTTTATTATTTTAATTTAATGGAGTGCTAAATTAAATGAGCCACGTGGATTGAGGATTTTTAGATAAAAAAAAAAACACTCAAATCATTTTTCGAATGCGTCTCTGTTGATTTGGAGCTGTGTTTTTTTATTGCAGTCATGGCCAACATTTTAATTAACTAAATTGAAAAAGCAACCGAAATCAATTTGAATGTTCATCTTTCATCTTTCTCCCTAGGGATTTGGCGATAGGTTTGCGTATAAAGCTCGGTGATTGGTTCAGGGTTCTGCAGTTGTTGAAGACAGGATCAGGCGACTCTGATGATGCTCTTCTGGAGCAGGCATACAATGCCATAGGAGACTATTTTGCAGACAGACAGAAATGGTAGGCTATTTAAGTTCCGGTGTGCATATGTGTTTATCAATATATTTAGTGGATTTGTATGTGGGTATTTTTAAAGCCACACAGCTGAATGTATAAAATCTGTTTCAGCGTCATACACTTAAGGCATAAGCCATTAAAACAAAATGAATTAATGTGTAAAAATGTTTTCTTTTACTTGAGTAGTAATTGTATTATTTGAGTGTTGAAAAAGTCTGTGTGCGTTCCACAGGTTGAATGCAGTGCAGTATTACCTTCAGGGTCGTAATCAGGAGCGTCTGGCTGAATGTTATTATATGCTGGAGGACTACGATGGTCTGGAGAGACTTGCAAACTCCCTAACAGAAAACCATAAACTTCTACCAGTGTGTGCTTTCTTTTTTTTCTCTTTTTCCTTTTTTCTGTTTCTTTCACAACACACCAAGCAGCACTGTTTGGTTCAGGTTGTCTTAATAGCTTGAACTGTGCTTTATTGTATGTGTGTGTAGGACATTGGTCAGATGTTTGTTACCGTGGGAATGTGTGAGCAGGCCGTAAGTGCATTTCTGAAATGTAACCAGCCCAAAGCAGCTGTGGATGCCTGTGTGCATCTAAACCAGGTGAGTGTTTATATACAGGCTGTTGTATGATTTTGATCTTTATTTGATTTTATATATTTTGCACATCTAAACTCAAAATAATTAGTTAATTTGAAATAATTTAACTCTGGACACTTTTATGAATTAATTGATATATGTATTTTTTTTTTATCTAAGAGCTACACTTGTACAAATAACATTGCCTTTTACTTCCAGGTGATATTTAATATATATTTTTTAATATTTTTCATAAATTAATTCAGCTGTATGAAGTCTGCATAAAGCTTTACATTTGTTAAGCTTCTTCTCAGGATATAATTTCTAAATAAATTGTTAAAATAAAGAAATCTGGAAAAAAGAAATTCACACACTGAAACAAACATCTGCTGTTTCTTTTGCAACATTTCTGATCAATCTTTAGAAATCAACAATGAATAAAATAATTCTTATCCATTATCTGCCTTAAAGACTTTGAAAGCCCTATTTAACATGCATTTCTCAAAAGACCCTTTTCTCCCTCTCTTCACTGAATACATTCTGACTCATTGCTTTTTCTTTGACTTTTTTTTGGGCCGATTAGAGATAATGATGCTTCTGTCATTAGTTTAAATGAGAGGTTCAGAGAGATCACAGTGCTCATCATCAGTTCTACTCAAAGATCCAGATGCAGCTGGAACGTCATCACTCTCGTCTGCTCGTGAAACCTGTCTGTGATGAATGTTTATATGTAACAAATGTGCAATAGCAAAAATACATTTTAATCGTGTGCATGTTTCAGTGGAACAAAGCTGTTGAACTTGCCAAAGACCACAGTATGAAGGAAATTGGGCCTCTGCTGTCCAAATATGCCTCGCATCTGCTGGAGAAAAACAAAACTCTAGAGGCTGTAGAGCTTTACAGAAAAGCCCATCACTTCCTGGATGCTGCCAAACTCATGTTTAAGGTATGTTTGTATCAGCTTGTGTAAGAAAACTGTCAGTGGGGATGAAACTAGGGATGATGGAATTGCAAAAAATGTACACTCTTCCCATTTAAAATATTTTTATGGCATGTTTTATTTCAACTCAGATCGCAGAAGAAGAGGCGAAAAAGAGAACGCGACCACTTCGAGTGAAGAAGCTGTATGTGCTCGCCGCCCTGCTGGTGGAGAACTTCCACACCCAGATCAAAAGTTCACAACAAAGCAAAATCAAGGGCAAGAGATCAGAGGTACCCTGAAAGTACATATTATTTGGATGTAGTTTAGATTGTAGTACAGGTCTAATAAAATACAGGTTTAGTATCATTTGTGAGCTCTGCACAGTGCTGTGGTTGTCCGTAACTCTCTGTGCAGTGGTCTGCAGCTGCAGCCTGACTCAGAGTCCAGCGGCATCGGAGGAGCAGGAAATCAGTTGTGATGAAGGGCTCATTTACAGCCTAGTGGTGGGTAATTTGTGTGTTTGATTTATTTCAGGCTATCAGTGCATTAGCAGGGCTGTTAGAAGAAGATGAGTCGTCTTCAGACAGCCGTATCCTGGATGACGCCTGGCGTGGGGCAGAGGCCTATCATTTCTTCCTGCTTGCGCAGAGACAGCTGTACGAAGGCAAGGTAGACATGGCCATGAGGACAGGTAACACTTAAAACCCACGTGATAGCATATACACACTTACTACAAGAATATTATTACATTATTTAGTCACTTAAAGAGGTTTAAAACCATTTTCTGTTTTTTCATCTACCCCAATACATTTGCTGAAAATGATAATGATCTCCACGTAGTTATTCAGAGGAGTCTATGTGACAATCTCTGTGTGTGTGTGAGAGCATGTGTGAATGAGAATGCATGCACGGTATGTCTGGCCTTGTCTGCGCACATAAAGTGTTAAATCTCTTACCTGAACCAAAAAAACAAACTCAAAGTAAAGTCTTAATAGCATTCAGTCCACACATACACACTCGCAAAAATCGTTTGCTTACATGAAGGTCTAGACAAGATGTTTAAACCACAGATTACATCACATATAGGACCACCTGGAAAAGTGAGCAGATAGCAGTTTTCCATGCTTAATATTAAAATCTAATAATATAATCTAATAAAAGCTGTTTAAATTAGGAATGCAATTACATTCAAATTGTGAAAATAAATATTAATAAATTGTGTCATGACAGATAGCTTTAAAATTCCATATCATTTTGGCTGAATAAGTTCAAATAAAACCGTACAAACACGTCGCTTAGTTTAAAAAAGTTAATTTAGGCATCACAACATTATGTGGTGCAGTATGAAAATGAACATTCGGTGAACAGCAAAAGTGTCTCTTATTAAAATCTTTTGTTCTTCAAATGTAAAGAAATGCAATAACTGCTTGATTCTGTATTTCTAGCTCTCCATCTCCGGGACTATGAGGATATTATTCCTGCTGTGGAGATTTACTCTCTGCTAGCCATCTGCTCATCTGCCAACTGTGCGTTTGGTACTTGCTCACGTGCCTTTATTAAACTGGAGTCTCTGGAAACACTGACTCCAGATCAGAGGCAGCTTTATGAAGACCTGGCCCTGGAGATCTTCACCAAACACAGCCCTCGAGACACCCGGCAAAGTCAGCGAGACAGTCTCACTGAAGGGTATGACAGCAAGGCAACAGCCAAATACTTTATTGACTGAACAACTACTGGAAACATTCTCAGGCTCTGTTTTACTGATAACTGATCCTTCAATACGGCAGGTAGATAGAGCTGTGAGTGGAAAGTAGTGTGAGAGTGGCGTAAGTGTCAGCATGTATGACATAGACCTGTATCACTGCAGTGTGCCGGGTGACTGGAAATTTCCAAATCATTCAGAATATTTCATCAGCACAGTTCCTCCTGTAAACTGCAGTAAAACAGTGGGAAGGTTATTAATACACTACCATTGAAAATGTTTGGAGTCGGCAAGATTTTTTTTCATATGTCTCATATGCTTACCAAGGCTATGCATATTTAATTTAAAACATAGCATTATTGTGACACTGTTTATTATCATTTATTCTCTGCAAACCCCAGAAAGGACATATACAGTACACATCACATACCTTTACAGGGTAAAGTTTTCCAGAGTAAAGTTATTTTAATAAAAGAGTCAGCAAAATAACTGTTCTAATTATGTTTGTAAAACAGTGTTAAACTGGTTAAACTAGCATGTGTAATGATGCATTTTGACTTTCTCTCTTTCTTTTTCCTCTCCTTTTATTATTTCCTTTATTTCTCAGGCCGGAGGGCAAGTTGCCCACCTGTATAGTGACAGGAAGAGTGATATCAGAGTACCAGTTCTGGATGTGCAGTGTGTGTAAGCACTGTGCTTTGGAGCAGGATATCACACAACACAACTTCTGTCCACTCTGTCACTCCCCAGTGGGATAGATTTTCCCTATTTCTTTTCCAAGCTCAGAAATGTCAGTCTTTTTGATGTACTGTGGGTCACAAACTCTGCCAGAGTAGAAGGCTTAAAATATATGTAATTTGGATTTTCAAGCAAATAATAAAAAAAATAATTTGTATATGTGGAATTTTCATGTGCCTATGTATATAATTATATTATTTTTACTTTATCTACCAAAATTCTGCATAAACCAATCATGTTTTATGTCTATCATCACATTCATCACACTCAATTCAACAGTTTAAATAAAAATTAGTTGAACGTTGCAAAATTAGGAATAAATCAACTGTTTGTGTTTAATTGGGATTGTGATGTTTTTAGTAAAAAAAAAAAATCTACAAATTCAGTGTATTCTGTTATTTTAGTATTGATTGCAGTCTAAAATAAATGTGCTATATTTACAAAAGGATGTCTCAAGTCAATCAGACTTTGCTGTTCCCTTTTGTCAGTTCTGAATTTGTAATGCACGTCTAGTAAAACTTTTACATAGAATCTGTTTTATGTCACGCAATGCTGCCCTCTACAGTTGCTCTCGAGTAGGTTACTGACGACTCTCTCAGAATGTATTGTTACTTGTTGCATACGCTTGATGCATATATAGTGTTTTCGCTGAGCGTAAGTAACGGCGTTGTTGGACCAGCATATTTTATTTTTCTTTACATTTTTCTTTTTTAGGGTGAACAAAAAACTTTAAAGACTTTAAAGAGTAACATTAAAACGACGCACTCTTGACGGCCTCTAGAGGGCATCCTCTGTCAAGTCCTCTGCGCGTGCGACAGGTGCTGCACCAGTCAGAAATACTTTCACTGAAGAAAGTGAACTTGTTGACAAACCACGCGCTTTTTGCATCGTATAAAAACTTAATTCTCCTTAACGCAACTGTCAGTAGCTTACGTCGATGCTGATATCCGTCCATCCTGAAAAAAATTTAATTATACTCTAAAGCAGCGACGATTTTTACCCCCCTCAAAATTTTGCTTGTTTTTCTTTTTCACAAAATCCATGCGACATCCGCTGTCTTCCTCAGCAGTAACTCAAGGGATCGTTAATCTCAGTCTTTTATTAGTTTTCTAATCCTTTAACTGGCCTTCACGGGTGGTCAAAGTGTCGGTCTCTAGTCCTGATTTCACCTCTCTGTCCTCCAATTTTTTTGTACTCAATCATTGTTCCTCCGTAGAGCTTGTGGAGGCGCGTCCTGTAACGCAAAGCGCAAGCGCGTTTCAGTTGCCACGGGCCAGTGACGCACGGACGCGCAGCTGCCCCGAGGCACCGCGAGTGCGTTAGCGGCACACTGTGTGCCAAGTGTCCCACCCGACACAGTCTGCTGCGGGACATGGGGCAAACACTGCGAACGAGCGCACACCGGGCTCGACTCCACCAAGGAAGGCGCTGGAAGATGGCAATATCCACACCGAACGTCTTTGCAGTGCACTGATGCCGTCAGAAAAGAAAGGAAAACAGGTAAACTGTGACATTTGCTTCTGTGTAGTTTGTGTTACGTAGTGTTGCTTTTGAACTTCACTTTGGTGCTGTCCTTGGTGCTGGTGTTCCATTAGGCAAAGCGTGCTTGCACTTACACACACCTTGCAGACACTTAAATATGGCATTTAGAAATTTTATGTACCCAAATGTAATAGTTTGCTGTTTTGAGGTCTAGTGAGAACTCTACTTCCGTTTTATGCCGTGCAAAGTGTATTATTAGCCTACGTACACAGGTCTAAAAGTCTGCACAGTATTGAAAACCAAGAGTTAAAAATCTTAATTTAAGCTTGATGTAATACATTAAAAAAGAAAATTATATGACGAAATATTTAACTTTTTGCATCATTTATAAGTCACTAAATAAATTTGTGACGTTCATAATGTGACTTTGTACAGCTAGTTTACATTAAATTACAAAATGTTTCTCAAATCATGTTGGAGAAGGTGATTATAGGGTGTTATACAAACTTGTGAAGTTCGTTCTGCCATTAAAGCAAAAGATGGACAAACCAAATACTTTTTTAAAAAATTAAACTCATATGCCGACTTTAATATTTAATATTTTTTACAGTAAAACAATTTTTAATTTTTAATTTAACCTCCCACTTGATTATGAAGATTGTTTTTCTTTCTTTCTTTTTTAATTAATTGATAAAATAAATACAATTTTCAATAGTGGTCTTAGACCTTTAGACCCAATTTTGTTTTATCATCTCAGAATAAAAAATATTAATTTTCAAGCTTTATAAGCACATCAGAACTGTCAAGTGTTCGCTGAATGTCCTGAAATCTTGACATGACTGTGCTCTGCAGAACTGCTGGGAAAGAAAGTCAGAGTTTGTGTTAAAATGCTCATAATGATCATTGAGGTTTTGTTTACGACACTGTACAAAATCAATACCCATTAGCAGCTATAAAGGCTGATTTGGGCTCCAGAATGCTTTTATCCCATCACAGTTGTTACAGTTAGAAGCAGTGTATAATAGATTAGCTGTCTGTCTGTCTGTTTGTCTTTCTGTCTGCGCATTTAAATCTAATCAAGTTTTTGTCTTGTCATACAGTTAAATACAGTGCAGTGAATTAAGTAAAAAAAGGTTATATATATTTTAAGAGCAGGAATTTGTGTTTCGATAGCAACAGGTCATTGCTAATTTGGATTTTTTTCCCCCCTCTGTTATAGGAATGCAGACATAGCTGAGACTCTCCAAAACGTATTAGCCCAACAGTCCCAATTACTCCTTCATGTTCTGGCATCCATCATGGTCTATGGGCAGGTCCTGCACCGCCAAGGCCCAGAGGAGAGCTTCATCAACCTCAACGTCGGCGGCTTTAAGCAGCAAGTGGAACGAGTGCTCCTCCAACGCTTCCCCCACACGCGACTGGCCCAACTACTCTACTGCAGCTCAGAGGCTGCTATTCTCCAGCTTTGCGATGACTATGCTGCAGCCGAACGCGAGTATTATTTTGACCGAAATCCACGTTTTTTCCGCTACGTGCTCAATTTCTATCATACCGGAAAGATCCACCTGATGGAAGAGTTGTGTGTGTTTAGCTTCAGCCAGGAGTTAGAATACTGGGGCATCAAGGAGCTTCACCTGGACGCTTGCTGCAGCAACAGATTTCAAGAACAGAAAGAGTACTCAGGAGATCAAGACTGGGGAAATGACGATGACCTGCAGAACCAGCTGCAAGACAGCTTAGATTCATCTATGGAGGAACTGTCTGCGTTTGACAAAGACCTCGAAAAGTTTGAGGGCACCTGGTGCTCCGAGTGGCGTAAGGAACTTTGGCTGCGACTGGAAAACCCGGGATACTCGCTTTCTGCGAAAATAATAGCGGTGTTTTCACTGAGTGTGGTATTGATGAGTATCGTAGCCATGTGCGTTCATAGCATGCCTGAGTTCCAACAAAAAGACGTTAACGAAAAAGAAGTTGAGGACCCGGTGTTGGCAGCGTTCGAGACCTTTTGCGTCCTCTGGTTTTCTATCGAGTTCATCCTACGATTAGCCGTCACACCATGTTTGTGCAAATTCCTGAGCAATGCGTTAAACATCATTGACTTCGCCTCTATTGTTCCGTTTTACGCCACGTTGGCGTTCGAAACCATGGATGCCGAAGAAAGCGAGGAGCTTGAGAATGTAGGAAGAGTCGTGCAAATCCTGCGGCTCATGCGTATCTTTCGCATCCTCAAACTTGCACGGCATTCGGTCGGGTTGCGTTCGCTTGGGGCGACCCTCCGTCACAGCTACCATGAGGTCGGACTCCTCATCCTCTTCCTTTCCGTGGGAATCTCCATTTTCTCAGTGCTCATCTATTTTGTGGAGAGGGACAACGATGAGTCCGAACTGCAGACCATACCGGTGGGCTGGTGGTGGGCGACGATCAGCATGACCACGGTGGGATACGGCGACACTTATCCCATCACGCTCGCTGGGAAACTCATCGGCACCTTGTGCATAATTTGCGGCCTGCTTGTAGTCGCCCTTCCCATCACTATCATCTTCAACAAGTTCTCCAAGTACTACCAGAGACAGAAAGCCCTGGTGGAGTCTGACCAGCTCCAGCAAGACGACGAAAAACTGCCAAATCTTAGCATGCCTTTTCTTTACATAGGAGACCTCAACGGACAAAAGATGACTTCCCTGGTGCGCAGCACGTCCTCCAAGAGTAGCGCAGGGAGTGAGGGAGACATCACTGATGCTTCCAGCATTCAGGATGTTGAAATTGTCTGCCCTAGTGGGATGTCACAGACTGACAAAGCAACATAAATCAGAGTCCCTCAAATCTGGTTCCTCAAACCTGTGATTTTCTAGGGATCTTGAAGAACTTGAGGTGTGTTTGATTAGGGTTGGAGCTAAACTATCCATGGCCCTCCAGAGCAAGATTTGAGGAAGCACGACATAAATGCTTATATGCACAACCTCAAAAGGTGAGAAGAAACAAAAATAAACTTCTTTGCTTAGATCTGCAGCACACGTTGAGGAAACACTACCAGACCCTATGTCTCAAGGATCTTGTTTCTTACTGAGCAATTTCTGGACTTTCAATCAAAAGCAATTTTTCTCTTTAGTTCTCAGGGTTAAAACATATCTCAAGCTTTCCATTATTTATGGATCAGAACCTGTTGTGGAAACTAATCTAGACAGCAGGCTAGCAGTAGCATTGTTGCTCTATACCCAATTAACAGCACTGATTGACAGGTGTTTTTTTGATTCTTTGGACAAGCTGTTCATTTAATTACAAGCCTTTCTGCAGTGCCTGTGGGAAAAGAACTATGCTTAAATGTTTTATAGGCAATGACAGCATCTAAAATGCTGGAGTTCAGATGGCATGTTGGTGTACACCATCCTCCCTAATGTGTCCATCAGAGAGGGAAGGACGGAAAGAGTGCATGCATATTTCAACAAGAGAGAGGAGAGGCCACAAGAGAAAAGACAGAAGAAAGCAGGAAAGAGATGTTACAGTTCAATAAAATGTTGATGTACAGTATATTTAAGTCTCTGCTCTTTGTTCTGAAATCACTGCATGGGTCTGTAGAGACCAGAAGGATCTTAAAAGAAATGGTTCACCCAGAAAGGAAAATTGTTATTATCTACAAAACCTTATGTCATTTGAAACCTGTAGTCTGTTTTGATGTTAATAGAAAAAACTAATCTTTTTAATGCAGTTTATAGCATTAATCACAAGTAAATAAACAACTCAAGATTAGTTTGTCAGTGAGGATGAATCAGAGTGATTTGTAAGTTTAATGGAAAGAACTGAATTAAAGAAATGATTTGTTTATTGATCCAACTCTCAAATTCAGTTCACTTTAAAAAAAACTAATAAACATCTTTTTTGTTCCACAGAAGTCATGTGGCCTTGGAATGACATGATTAAAATTAAGCAAAAGAGCATTTTTTAATGAAACTTTTAGCTTAATTTTTTTGTATTTGGATCAAGTTTTTCCCACTTCTTAAGAGGAATGCCTTATGCATTAGTGTGTTATCAATAATGCCTTTCTGAGCATCAGGTTCAGCTGTCCTCTTCACATTCTTTCTCTATCTTGCCGTCTCATTTTTTTGGAGTGACTTATGTCAGTAGGCTGTATTAGCAGCAGGAAGAGAGGTCCAAATGTTAGGGCTGTCTGCCACAGGGGATGTATTACTGCTGAAACGGCATCCGTTTGGCAAGTGGCTTTAACTTGGATAGATCGGCCTCTGTTTGAGACGTGCCCATTGATCAATATGTCATACTTGTGTGCCCAAGTGTTTAAGGGCAGACCTGAATGCCTCATGAGTTACATGAATGGTGCAACTGACCCTTTCAGGTTCAGCAAACTCAGAGATTTGGTCAAATTTCAAGGGGAACGTGACTGGAAATAGAAAAATGTCCTTCATTACACTTCTCACAGACACAGTTATACTGGGGCTTTGCAATATCTTAGCGATTTTGCAATTACGGTGCTTGAAAACTACTGAGTGAAATGTGGTTATTGTTTGTTAGTATAGGAAAAGGTTTCAAGAAATAATTTCTTTTTTGAGATTGATTACATCCCGTGTACTGTGGCAGGGTGACTCCTCTCCCTCCACTAAGCCAGAAATATGAGGCCACCGCAAAGAGTCACATTTCTTGTTCAAACCATTGCTTTTCGACAACTCCCACAAACCTGAGCATGTTGTTTGCAAAAATATGTATGCAATCACAGCACTGTTCCTCTGATGTATCTTCTGTTCAGTTCTGTTACAATATGAGCTGGTGGTTTAGGATGTGGGTTTTCACTCAAGGGAAAGCTAAACCTTCAAACCAGTTTCCACATCTCTATGAATGACACGTAGTACTTCAGAAGTGAGCTGTGCAATATCTGCATCACTACTGCCACCAAAAACAATTGCAAAAAAATAAATGAATAAATAGACTCCCCATTTTCAATTTTTTTTTGAGAAAGATGTTTTTTTTCTTGTGTCAGAAATACAATACAATTCAACAGTTTGGGATGATTTATTTTCGTACAAATACATTTACATTTTGTCAATATTTTAGTAAATTTTAGCATTTAATTTTAGTCTGATGAAAACAGATGTAAGCAGCACAATGATTTGATTATTTGAAACAGCAATATTGTTTCTAAACTTTTCTTCTTCAAAAATGTTGTAAGTGTACTCTTAATACAATAATCTAGCAGTGTTTTTTCCTTGTTGACATTTTAATCAAGAGTTTATTTTAATGAAAAATGGATCATCCTGAAGTTTTGAATTTAATCAGAAAGCTCTACGTCAATGAACATTTTAGTCAGTAATTTAGTTGACAAGATTAAGACTGCCTCTGCTCAAACAGACTGCAGAAATTACACATTTTACTTATGTGTTTATGTTGATGGCTGGTCATAAAACGTATTTGTTTGTTCAGGTGATAAACCATCTTAACACTGCCTATAAATGTCCAGTTAAACTACCTTTTAACGTATGATTAATCCAACTGGTGCATAAATCACTAGCCGCATAACATCTTCAATGCTGAATAATTCCTGTCTTAAGCAATTTACAACCTCCTCTGCATTGGTCAGTTCACCTCCTGCTCTCTCTCGTCTCTTGCTTTCCCTTCTTTTCTTTCTTACCTCACACATAGGAAATTGGATGGAATCATCTGCCAGTGGCTGACAATTTTGTCAAAAGGCTGTGAAAAGAAGTGTCTGAAGATTTTGGGGAAAACAGGTGATTTTTTTTGAGGTTCTGAAGTACAATAAGTACTATAGTAACCAAGACAAAATGGTGATTCATTAGTGCCACTTACCACTATGAGATCACAAAAGACATCATGTTTATTTAGAAACCAGAATAATAATCTTGATCAAAACATGCATGTATATGTAATAGATCATAACCATAAATGCTTCATGCCATCCATTGCAATGATAAGCTAAACAGAATGATTCAATCAAATCTGTGACATGGCAAAATCAATATAGCTACCCTGAAAACAACATTCCCAATCTTGTTGATCAATGAAACTGATCCAGTGACAGCATTCCAACTCCTGCTGAAGCTGTACTTACAGCTCAGAACAGTCCTGTTTCTCACGATCTGAAGATTGCCTCTCAGTCGTCAGACCACTTTACTGAAGCCAGACCCATCTGTTCCGCAAGGCTGATATGGATGTTATGGATCTTTGGCTGGGCTGGTGTGATGCCTTGTTCAATCACCTGGAGTTCTAGAATTGAATTTGTAATGTTAAAGAGGTCACATGCTCGGCCAGTGTTCCATCTCCCCTGTTGGCCTTCACACTGTTGGCCTTCACACTTCACACTGGAGGTCACCTGTCAACAGTAATTATGTATTGATCCAATTTCCGTGTTTGAATGCTTAACAAAAATAATTCATTCAGAAGTTATTCATCATTCACTTCACCTATAGTGTCATTTCAACTTTTTTTCTTTTAAGCTAAATCTTTTGAGATTATTTACTCCATATAAATGGATGGTGGTTTGTGAACAAATATTCAGTTTCCCTATATTTGATTTTGTATATTTATTTTATAAAACATTAAAAGGTTGTCAGTGTAAGGTTTTTGAAGTCTCTTAGGCTTACCAAGGTTGCATTTATTCATACTATAATCAATACTACTATATGTAGGCTACTGTAATTATACAAACATTTTGTAAAATATTATTGCAATTTCAATATAATATAATATAGGCTACTTCAATGTGTAATTTTTTCCTGTGATGCAAAGCTGAATTTTCATTATATTCTAGTCTATTCTTTCAAATAGGCCTAATAGTTTTGTAAATGTCTTTAATGCTACTTTTGAAAACTTTAAATATGACACTGTGTGTCCAAATGTAAACATTAAAGGAGCATTAGGTAAGAAATTTATTGTAATAATCATAAAATGTCTCTGTTATGTTCAACAGGCATTAA
>JAUCMT010000024.1:10900653-10912625 GCA_032357475.1 Enteromius thamalakanensis | reverse complement strand
TTTTGGAGCCAGCCCCCAGCGGCTAGTCGATGAATTGCAGTTTTAATCACTTCCGTGTTGGTTTCACTAGACGGAGCAGAAGGTTGCCCCTTGTGTAAAACGCTTTGAGTATGGCAATGTAAAGAAATGTATGTTATTTTCTCACTATTACAGCCAGATTTAAAATATGCAATAAAGTTTTCTAAAAATCAGAATAAAATGCAAAAACACTAAAAGTGATCATTTTATTTATGTTAAATTAATGCTTATTTAGGCAGCATTATACATAATAAAAGAGGAAATGTGAATAATGATGCATATATATATATATATATATATATTATATTAATTTTGGCTGATATTATTTTTACACTATGGACAATATTAAAATATGTTTACAATATCTGTACAATATCTAAAACTATAAATAAAACACTATACTGATTTATTTGTTTTCTTTAATGAATTTAGGCATTACAATGTATATGGATAACACTTTAATTTTTTATTTTTTTTTATTTTGGTATTTTAGCACATTCAGCATTTTTTTTCTAATAAGCTGTGAAATATATTACAGACAGCTTGTACGGTATGTGTCTGCATGAAACAATACGCGGTCTTGACAGTGCAAGCGCAAAGAACAAAACTCCAAGAAGCATGGTGTTTTTACTAAATTTGACGGGAGTGAGGACGTATTGCAATAACAGCACGGCAAGTTAGTGTTTAATACAAGAGCAAATTCATAAGTATAAGCAGGATCCATATAAACATGACATCTTACTTGGCACAGTTATTGTGCTGATTTTGTGATTCTGCAGGGAAAACGCATTAAATCAAAAGAGCATTTCTGTCTAGTTAAAGCTTCCACCGCTACATCGTGACATTGTGTTCAAGACCCTTTTATTTCTCCGGGTTTAATTTTACTGTTCGCTCTTGGAAGGAGGTTTTATATGATTATTTTGTCTTGATTTAATGGTAGCGGGTGGCATGTTTACCTCTGGTGTAATCTATGTTCTTACGTCCAGTACTCAGAGCTCTGCAGCCGCGGGTCACCCGCTTGATCCCCCCGCAGCCCAATTCATCATGATGGGGAGTGGAACAGGCTTGACCCCTGACCCCTCCGTTTTTGATTGAAATGAAGGCCGAGTCGCCGACTTGTCCACCCCGCCTCCTGCCGAGCACAGCTCCGCCACGGCCTGGTTCCGCTCCCGCAGAGAAATCGATACACTATATCTTTCCCCCTGACCTGCGCTCTGACCCTGATTGCCGCTCTCCCGTCAGAGCACAATTGGTTTGAACAGCGGGGCCTGCGAATAAAACAAGCCTGCACTGACGTGGAAAAGGTGCCTCGCGCTCTTACTTTGAGTGAGCTGTTCACCTTGGCTTTGGTTATAATCATGCATTACATGAAAGGACGAATTCCTTTCATTATTGATCATTGTGTGAGCTCCGCTCTTGAGCTCTTGCCCCTGTAAATAAGCACTTCTGACAGGCCTGGCTGGCTCCAGCCCAATGCTCCATCCACTAGCAATGCACATCGCCAAATGGGTTGTTATATATACAGCTTGTAGATGAAATGGAGCAGGCCCTGAGATGCCAGCTGTAAAACTTTGAAGGGCACGACTGCATGATAGGGCTCTTCTTAAAGGGCTAATGTCCCTATTTTCCACTATATTAACCAGGGCGCTCATTCGGTCAGTTCGGCACGGATGTTAGCCAGAGAAGGTGACGTATCAGAGACAGTATGAGAGGAGGAGGAATAGGAGAAATTGTTAGAACGTAAGTCTTGGCTTTTCATTGGTTGCACAAGCATTTAGCTTGATATGAAAAATAGTGTGTTTAAAGAAGCCTAAAGAATTTACATTTGTAATATGTTTGCAGTAGAATGTCATCTTTTAATGTGTTTATTGGCCTTTGTTGCATTCAGATTTTTATACATAACTGTCAGACTTAACACTTTGTTCAGTAAATGCAAAATGGTTAATTCATCTAATAAATTCATCAAGGCACCTATAGATTTTTATTTTTTATTATTATTTTTTTTACAGCAAACAGTACAATGATGCCTTTATGCACAGAACCAAAAAGATTGTGTAACAGTAACAAAGAAACAGCATAACACAATGAAATAAATGCTAGATTTGAAAGACTGAAATAGCATTTATTTGTAAAATGTCTTCCAGGGGCCTGTTCCATAAACCAAGTTTACCAAATAAGCCAGGCTTATGGCAGATAGTCTGACTTATTTTAATACAAATTAACTGGCATTAAGTCAGACTAACTGAAATAAGCCTGGCTTATACTCTAATCTTGGTTCATGGAACAGGCTCCTGGATGACGAAACTCTACTGACTTCGTGATTGGGAGATAGATGGAGGGTGGCGCTTCAGACCAAAACAAAACACGTCAACATAAACATCAGTTGAGGGCTGCAACTGCGCTTTTTAAACGGGGAATATCCAGGCTGTACTACTGCTGTGATACGAAATTAACATGATTTCTTAATGCCTGTTGAACATAACAGAGACATTTTATGATTATTACTAATTAATAAATTTCTTACTTACGGTTTCTTTAAATAATCAATAATTTTAGAATTGTTTAAATCTCTCACAGTTGTAGTTAATCGGTACAATAATAAATAATGGCTTATGAAATCTTGTACAGAAAAGCAGGAGAGATCTGTACTTGTTTTTTTCTTTTTACGCACAAAGTGCACATACTATGTGTTCATGTGTGAGCGTTTATGTCTCAAGGAATGTGTGTTTGTGCAGAGTTGCACATGTGTATACTTACGTTCCTAGCTGAGTATTTACGTGCAGGCCTGAATTAGTGTGTGTTGTACAGTAAAGGGAAGAGTGCTATTTAGTTGCATATGTTGTGAGTTTAAATGTTTGGCAGCAGAAGAGTGTAACAACTGATGGTCCAGATTTTATGCTTATGAAAACAGAAAATAAATCAGACACGGAAAGGGAGAGAGAACGATACTGATAGATGGCCAGTTGTGGTGTGAAACCATTTTTCAGAGCAATAAAATTGTACAACACACACTGCATTTTGCTGACAGGACACTGCTCAAAAACCAATAAATGTGTCATTGACATTGGCATGAGTGGTAGCGCTGTTGCAACATTACGAGGAAAACAACACACATGCTACTCTAGTACATACCTCAGCCTAACAGGCCGTGTCTCAAAGGGTGTTTGGAGGTTTAGTGTGTTTAATTACATATAAGTGTGTTTGTCAGTGTTTTATGCCTAGTTTTGCAGGTGCACTGGGCCACATCCAAGTCATTAGACTGGCATGTTCTTTTACAGCCACTTTAATGCTAATACTATTGGCTTGGAGCCCATCCCAACCTGTTAGGAGAGACAGAAACCGCGTTTACACTGGTCTAGGACCGGTTTCTCCTGCTGAAGTCTGAGTATTTACCCTCACATCGCACAGTTAAACTGGTGTCAGACCAGCAGACATGCCACTCACATTCAAGAGTCATTCTGTTCTTTATTAGACCACAGATTTACTCAACAACGTGCCAAGACCCCTTTTTTTGGGTCTTGTTCTTGTTCATGTCATAAACAAATAATCAGAATTCTCTGGCACATACGTGAGTGATGATTTCATGGAAAAAATGAGGTGTTTCTTTCCATCTGCACGATCTGATTTTCATTCCTTAGGCAGAACAGAGACAGAGGTTGTTCTTATAATCCCTCAGGGTCTGGTTAAGAGGTAAGATGTGCTCGCTTTTTATTGTCAGCTGTGTGTGTGTGAACAGAATTGTCTGTATTGATAAGTCTATTCTCAGTATTTGGTTTTAGACGTAAATAGACCCAGATGGAATGACTCCGACTTTTTTTCCCCGTTGTCCGCTGATTGTGTGTATTGAAATTCTGTGTAATACATTTCAACACAGTAAATTATCTGTAATATCTGTGAACTAAAGCCTGTTGCATATAATTTTAATCCTGATGAAAATTAAAATGCATGTATGTTAAAATGGGTAATTTATTAAAATATTAATTTCCAAAAATAATACAGATCACATTCTCATATTATATTTTATATTCCTATAGTGAAGAAGAACTGATTTCTCCCATTTTAAATTGTGTGTCATATTACATATCTCTTATACACTCATGACCAAAAAAAATTACAACTGCACTTAACTCTTAACTCATTTGTTCTCTCCATCAATACTTTCCCAAAGTGTTCACTCAGGTTAATTAAAGTACTATATTTAAATGTTACATCTATTTACTCCACTACACATTATTTCTCTTACCTGCAGGGGGAGCCACATGCCCAGATTTGCACGGACGAGCTCTGTGTGTGTGTGTGTACAGTAAATATTCTCAGACATCAAATCGACTTCAGCTGCTCCCTCCAGCTTCTGCCGCAATCATGACGTCACGCTGCTTGCAAAGAGGTCGGGTCATCAGGTGTTCCGGCTCACAAAGGGCAAAGGTCAAAGCCACAGGTGGGAGGTCAGTCTGCTGCCCGACACTGTGCCCACCCTCTGCTCCGTAAACTGGAAACATCTGCAGGAGTCAACAGAGAAGCGTTAAGGGAGAAAAAGGAAGAAAAAAACCCCCTGATATAAATCTTCAAAGATAAGCAAAACGAGAGAAGAGGTTCCTCTCATCGCCATGCCTCTCCAACTTGTTTTGTAAGTGGTAGTGACCTAATTTACTTTGGCTGCACCCGGATCCAATGTGTTTGTAGAGGAAAGGTGCTTGCCTTGAACGGAGGTATCTGTGATTTAAGATACACAGCTGTCAATAAGAGTGATTTGGAGGATTAAACATAATGATTGCAGGTGAAAAAAGGCTGTAGAATTTGATTGCAGCAGTTTATTGATTTAGATCTTGACAACCTATAGAAATAAATTAACCTTGAACTGTAGGTAGATTCTACACCGAAACATTAATCAGATTCTCTAGATAATCAAGGTTCGATGCAGCAGAGATTTATTTGAGCTTTAAATTGCTTTGGACTTTAGTTTTTTGTTCATGTGTTTTTATACACGTTGTGTGCAAAATTATTCAGCGAATAAAGGATTTAGAAAGCTAAGAGCGGAGGTAGGCTTTTACACGCTGATGCCAAAGGTTTATTAGCAGCTTGTTTATGTTTCCATGGTAAAACCACAGTGTGGGACTTAGCCATACATCGTGGTATATGTACCGTGAGTAACAAACACATCTCAACTCAGTTTGGCGAGACTGAAATTGTTGATGTTTGAAGTTCTTCTAAAAAGCTCTGTGAAAACCTTTTTAACCTTTTCAACCCCCGTCTCAGTGCAGCAAGTGCCGAGAAAGCAGTCTGACATTTCAAATAGAGCAGCCGTTGTTATTTTAAGTGAATTATGTCTATATCTTATAATGCAATACATCAAAATCATGTATTAAGTCTACGCTGGATATTATTGTTACAACTACCATTTGCTTAATGTTCTTTTCCTAATATTCTGGCTATGATATTTTCTAGTAACACTGATAGCTGGTATTTTAACAGTATCAAAATGATCGCGCAAAAAACATATTTATAGATTGTTTGTTGAACATTTTTTTCCTGAATTTTTTCTGAATGTGGACATGCATGAAAAGATTTTGAAATCGTAATGCTTCATATTCGTTAAAGAACGTTCAAGAACAGTAAAAAAGTAACATTCCCTTTACATTTTTTCTATTAATGCAAAGTAATGGAAGTAATGCAAGCATATGGAGCACGTCGGAAATGGAACAGGACATCAATTTACTCTGTGTCTCGTCACGCCAGGCCGAATCCACTGTACACAGTTTATACCACTAATTATAATGGGTTCTCTTTGATTCTGTTGGGTGTTCAGTTCATGTCTTGTGAATCTTTGTATGGTATGACAGTCAAAACTGTTTTTGTTGGTTTTTGCTTATTTTAATAGTCTAATGCAATCTAACGCAGTGACATTCCGACTTTTTAAGAGTTAGTTTACCATGAAATATAAATCTGTCATCATCATGTTGTTCTGAATTTACATTTGCATGTTTTTTCTTTGGAACACAAAAAAAGATTTATTTTGAAAAAGAGTTTGGCTTTCATGAAAAACATCTTTCAAGATATCCTATTTAATTTTTTCTTTAGATGAAATAGAGTCATACAGGTTTGGAACAACAGTGTGCGTAAATGATGACATTTTTAGATTTTTACATAATTTTTTTTATTGTAGCTTAGGTGTCCAAATGCATTTTGGGGCTGCATATTTAGAAATCGAAGCATTTTAATATCAAACGCAAAACAAAGAAAGCACATACAGATGCACATTTACTAGTTAAATATTTAAAGAGAGCACAACTCCCTCTCGGCTCATCTGTCTTCTGTGATGTATGGAGCTCTGGCTCCTCTGTGCAGTGTTCTGGGGACAGAGACACTAAGCAGGCTGCCGTGGTTTAGTGAAGTCAGGCCCCCTGACAGACCGAATCTAACTGTGACTAATAATAAATACAGTTCAGTGATGCTCAGTGTGACAGAGAGGATGAAGCTTGAGTATTATTGATAAATAAGCAGTGAGTGCGGCTCAGTTTGATGCAGTGAGACCTGCAGCTAACAGCTGTGTCCTGCTCCCTAAGGGGCAAAACAACCAGTTTATCCTGTGGATTTCATGTACAGAGACACTGACAGACTCGTACTGCAGTGTTCCAGTGTTTGAAGCTGCTGATGTCAGGGATCAAAGACTCCCTCCTCCCTCTTCAAACACACACACATATTCTCGCATCCTGCTGCTCTTAGATCCTCTGAGTCCCATCATAAGTGACTCTGATGGCATCTGGTCTGTTGTTCTGTTCCCAGAGGCTCTCTCTGTGTTTTCTGCTTTCTGTTTCCTCGTGCTGATTAATTCCAGTGATCTGCGAATGAGACTCGGTCTTTCCTCTGTTCTCCTTTTAAACATTAGGCCTGCTTCAGTGCATCAGGATGCCGAGGAGACCTTTCAGTAGGCAGACGAAGATTAATGCGTGTGTGTGTTTCTGGAGAGTGCAAAAGAGACAGCAGTGTAATGTATGTGTTAGTGTGTGTTACAGGATGAATTCATGCATATATATCCCGTTTCGAAGAGGGGAAAAAAGAAAGATTAGAAAAAAGAATGAAAGATGAGAAGAACTGTGAGATTTTTTATTTCTTACTTTTTTATTTTAATGTGGCATAGATAAAAAAAAGAAAAGAAGAAAAACTCGCATAAATATCTGGTATTCAAATAGTGTTTAGTTCTAAGCGAGTTTGTTTACATTTTGCAGAAAATTTACTCTCAGGCTATCCAAGATGTAGATCATTTTAATAGACAGAGATTTGGAGAAATTTTTTAATTACATTGATTGCTCAAAAATGGATCCTTTGTAGTGAATGGGTGCCGTTAGAGTTCAAATGGCTGATTAAAGCATAACAATAATCCAAAAGTAATCCAAATATCTCCAGTTAGTCAGTGTCTTGTGAAGTGGACGCATGCATTTTTGTTACAAACAAATCCATTATGTAGGCGTTTCAGCTTTAAACTGCCGCTTCTGACCAAAATACAAATCCATAATAATGGCTGCTCCAGTGGGAAAAAAAATCCATTCCCTGTTGTCTTAAATCAAAATACACTGAAAAATTAGTTTAGAACTGTTTTTACTTGTAAACGGTGCTTGATCTGTGCATATTTAACTACTGATTCAGACATGACTCCCTGGAGAAAGCATTTATTTTAGAGGAAAGCAATGGATTTAAGGTAAAATTGTCTTTTTGATGATTATTACAAATACACATCTTTTTTTGTGATGTAGACTACTTGGATTTTTGTAATTTTTTCTCTCCAGCTCTTATTTTGAAGGATCCACTAGTGAGCAAGGAAAGGAAGAGAAAGGACATGACAAGTGACCAGGTATGGTTTCCCACACTAGAATTTTGTGCTCTGCAGTTAACCCATCCAAGTGCACACACACAGCAGTGAGAAGTGATCAACCACACACACCCGGAGCAGTGGGCAGCCATTGCAGTTGGGGGAGCGGTGCCTTGCTCAAGGGTCTCACATCAGTTGTGGTATTGAAGGTGGAGAGAGTGCTGGTCATCCACTAACCCCACCCACAATTCCTGCGGGACCTGGGACTCAAACCCACCACCTTTGTTTTACAGGTTCGACTCTCTATACATGAGGCCATGACTGAAATTTGTATTACAAGTGATGTAATACAAATTTCTTAAAATCTGTTGTGATGCAGAAAAAAACTCATCTACATCTTGAATGACCTGAGGGTGTCATAATATGCTGTCAATAGCTCCCAAGCCACATCTATAAAAGGTACACACTGCAGGTCAAAATCCGCTTTCAAAACATTCAAACATTTAAAAGTCACCGATCATAGTGAAGTTTTATGAACTGCACCACAATGTTTTAATTTAGAATGGATAATTCAGAAATTTTTTTTGAGACTTGGTTTTCTGAGTTTGGGGGCTTGCATGGATGCAACATCTGTAATCACTACAAATGTCCATTACTATTCGTTACAATTTTTAAATTTATAATAAAACTAGCCAAATTGCATGCACTGAATAGAATAGTATTGTACAATTATTATGGTACATAATTCCATTTACAGTAACATTTACAATTTAATTTACAGCATATATAAAAGGATAGACATCAAAAACTCTTAGGTTAATGAATATATGTAGAATAAATTACAAAAGTTAGATCAAGAGAGATATTTTTTGTCCAAAAATTATATATATATATATATATATATATATATATAAATATCTCTCTTGATCTAACTTTTGTAATTTTAATGCAACTGATTGAGTTCTCCTCAATTGGACAGTCATGTGTTTGATTTCTCGTTGTGTGCATCTATCTGTGCGAGGAAAAGTGCGCATACATCTGTAGGACGTGGAGTACTCCTCTCAGAGCTGATCTGAGCTTTAGTGCTCCTATCACTCAGCGAGAGGTCCACTTTAACCCCTTTCTTTTATTAATGGCCACCCAACACTGAGCTGCAATAAGGACATGAGAAACGGCTGAGAGGGGTAATTTGTCGTGAACACGGCCAAAGGTCGAGGAGTTCAGACGGGAGAATCTTCTGGGTGCTTCGGAGAGAGAGATGGTGGACGAGAGGAGGACATGGGGCCAAACCAAACATGCTCGGCTGTCTCTAACTCTCTCATACAGCTCGAGGTGGATCTGGCTTACAGCCAGGACACATTAAGAGAGATGATGACAGACAGAGATAAATAACCGGGACATTAATCATAGGACGAGAGAAAGGCCAAACGAGTCAGTAGAGAAAGAAAAGTAAGAAAAGGTGTGAATGAGGCAGATGACAGGGAATCCTTCTACAGAATGATGGAGATCTGCTCCATCCAAGACAACAGAAGCTGAAACAACAACAAAAGGGCTTTTTTAAGGCAATATCTGACAGTTTCGAACACTAAACAGTTCACATTGCAACGCAAGGAATTCAAGGTAGTGCAGCGAAAGTCGACACAAGACACAAACACAAGACCACCCACAGCTGGTGTTTGGGAGCGTTTCCTCAAACCTGCTACCAATTTTGCTCCTAATCTGCAGCCCTGACCACCTCTGGCTTTTCTGATGGTGTAATTCATGATTTCAGTGGAACGTGGAATCTGTCTGGCAGGACGCAGCAGCTCAGTGTGATAAGCCGCACGCGTTGAGCTGCTCTCAGATATTGCTTCTTTTCAGAGACTTTGTGGTTTTCTGAGGAGCCTGTTGGTCTACGAATCTATTTCATGAAGTTATTTTGAGATACTTAACTACAATATTGTGGTTCCAAACTTTGGTTCCAAACACAAAAAGGGGAATCCTGGCCACATTGATGACTGTGAATGCACAAATCTTACCTGGATAAAAATATATAATTCATGAATCATTTGCTTTTTTGGGTTGGCTGTACCTTCTGCATTGTGTTGGTGCAATTTTGAAGTAAAATATGACAATAATTGCAATTACATATGGGCCTGTTCTTTCTTTACTGTGTATTTTAACCCTCATTGTGTGCGTGTGTGTGTGTGTGTATGTACTGGTTCAAATTCAAATTTTATTTGTCACATACAGTCATACACAGTACAATATGCAGTGAAATGCTTAGACAACTGCTCAGACCTTAAAATAAAAGACTATGAATGGGGAGTAAATATAAAAAATAACATAAAGTAAATTTAACTAAGAGGGAAAAAATATTAAATTAAATGTTTTTTTTTGGTTTACAGATGACATGGGTATGACAGAAGTATTACTTTTTTATAGTGATTTTTGAGAACACTGCCTATATCCCCTTAATTCAAAATGCTTAATTCCTAAATATACTAAGTGGTGTTTTTTTGAAAATCTAAAAATGCTAAAACTTTATGGGGTATGGGGTAGGTTTAGGTGTAGGGTTGTTGTAGGGTGATAGAAAATATGGTTTGTACAGTATAAAAACCATTACGCCTGTGGAGAGTGCCCATAAACCACAAATACCAATGTGTGTGTGTGTGTGTGTGTGTGTAAGCTGTCTGTCACTGTGGTGGAAATGACAACACAACTGAGAAACAATTACTATATAGTACACATTCATTTGCAATCCTCACTGTCAATTTGGAATGATTTATGTTAATTTCATAGTTTTAGATTTGTATAGTCCTTAGACTATGATTACATTAAATTATTAAGTCTAAATAAGATTCTGTAGTCTTAAAAGTCATTATAAAATAAAATAAATTATATAGCCATGAATAAAAGTTTCCAAAAATGAGTATTTTAAACATTTATTTTTAAATTTAAATCTGTGAATTTTTGTAAAAGTCATGACATGCTCAAAGTGCTATTTCCTAGGGCGCGGGGGATTCTCCTCGGGCTTGCTTTTTTGTGTTGTGCTTTAAATCTTAGCAATAGGCAGCATTCCATTAGGCTTTTCATCACCGTCTGTAATTATCCCATGTCAGAGCTCATTCCCACAGCAGCTGCGGCCATGTCCAGGATCATGCTTGGGTTTGAAGTGCCTCTGTTTTATGTCCTATTGAGAGGTGGTTTGCATCGCCACTTGCAGGATGAGTACATTTCGCTGCATTCACACTGAATGCCTTCAGAAGCATGTCATCTGCCATTTTGACCCAAAATGCCACAGCCAGTCTTGCAGTGAGGTAAGAACGTAACATGGTAAGGGCCTTGTTTTGTTTCAGTACGCCATAGGCCTGATGAGAGAACTGCACTTCATTTACGTGATGGAAAAATCACGTTATAATGTGTTCAGCCTTGAGCTCACAGCCCAGTCACAGCTGTGATATTTGTAAAAACATTCACTAAATTACATTTATTAAACAATTAAAATATTACCATATTTAGAGACTCAAAATTGCCACTTGCATTGTTTTTGCTGTGCCAACAACTAAATGTTTTAAGTTCAAATAAATCAGTTCAAATGAACGGAAATAGGTGTCATTATTTTATTAAGTAACATCAACAAGCTATTTTTTGAGTGTGGAAGGCAGAAGGGGTGTTTTCTGTCCAAGTGCTTGTGAGAGTAAAAACATACAAAGCCTCCAAAACAAGCACAACTTAAGTTTTAAATCTCAGTCTGAGAATGGTTCCAGCAGTACATGAGAACGAAAGAATTCATTTCTGGATTCTCTATGTGGTTTTGGTTGAGTGCATGACCAAGATGTTTTTAGATAAGGAAAGAGATGTACTGGTCGTATTGTAGGGAGCCTTAGGACTTTTCAGGGTGGCCCCGTTAACGCATGGGCAGGCTGCCGAAACCAAATTTATGCAACGGAAACATACAAAAATTTAAAGGGAGAACGCTTTTGTTCAGTTATGGGTTCTGGGTAGACACAACCAGGATTTCTCGTCTCTTTCTGTTCTGGGGTGGCCCAGAATTCATGCTGGTCAAAGGCACCTGCTATTTAGTTTACCAAAAAATAAAATAAAATAACATACAGTATCTCACAAAAGTGAGTACACCCCTCACATTTTTGTAAATATTTTATTA
>JAUCMT010000024.1:10850678-10900553 GCA_032357475.1 Enteromius thamalakanensis | reverse complement strand
CCCTTGAAAAGATATAATAAAATATTTACAAAAATGTGAGGGGTGTACTCACTTTTGTGAGATACTGTATATATATAAACTTTTTTTGTCATATTTAAAGTAATGGTAGTTTAATCAAACCAATTTCATTTGACGTTTGTGAATGTTTCCTGCAAATAATTCACTCATATTGATTCAACCATTGCTGTTGCTGTAAGGACTGGTTTGTTTGGCTTTTTTTTTTTTTGATGAACCTCAAACATCAACATAAATGTCAAATATAACTAAACAACAGACTTTAAAAGGTTTTTCCTTTTACTAAAAACATTTATTCTCCTGATCTATCCATATGTAAAGCATGCTGGGAACTAGAAATCCACTGCCCAGTTTCTAAGTAAATGATTTGTGCAGGCCCAACACAATTGGTTTAAGTTAAGTTAATATTTTACAAACGTGATTTCATTTAGCATAATAAAATTGAGTGCAAATGCCAACTAAGTAAAAAACTAAAGATTTGCGTTGTTTTAGCTTTTTTAATTTAAGTAAACTGAGCAAATAACTAAAATAAATTTTTTTGAGTGCACATTTCTGTCTTCAGCAATGTTCAGCATTTGTAAATCATGACAAAATGGAGCCCCAGAGTTTACATTAATGGCTCAGACCTCACTTTAGAGCACTTGATCGAGTGATATTAAGAGTTTCCTGTAAAATGATGTTTGGATCCATGATTTTTTCCCACACGCTCTTAGCTCTCAGAAGTCTGTGTGACAGTTCATCTCTACTGTACCAAGCTGGATTATAATGATCTCCCAGCTGCTCCGATGAGAGGTTTGGATGCCAATAAGCATTCATTTAGAAAGTAAGGTCTCTCAGTGGTCATATACAATCCACGATTACTCATGATTTGCTAAATTTTTTATTAGATTGAATTTCTGCTGTGAATCCATCATTGACTTCACATCACTTACACAGTCAGTGGTAACTTCCACTTTATTTAATCTAGTTTAGTGATTCTAAGGTCAGAGATCAGAGATCAGAGATCATAATTTAGCTCCTGTGTTTTAAGATGATCTCTTAAGACAACAAATATTCATTAGAGCAGTGAATCTCAACGTATCATGCAAAAGTCAAATAGATGACATTATTCAGGAGCTGTAGTTTAAATAACATTGTGTAATTTCAGCTTCACTCCCAAAGGGAGCATTTGAACCTTACATTGTTGTTTGTCAAGAATCTCTTGGATTTACCATTCTGGTCAGCATAAATCCACCTTCAGGCCCCAGGAAACCATCCAAAAAGCACTACTAGTGCAATCTGTGAAATGTCTTGAGTTATCAGTTTAAGTTTGGCCTCAGGAAATCTACACATTTCCCATGAAGAGATTTACACCTCAGGAATCATTTCCATGTGTGAATAATGTGATCGAATAATGCTGAAAAATGCTGAAATGTTTTCCTTATACTGCTACATACCAAAATATTTCTCTAAACCCGGAGAAAAACTCTTTCTGTTTTGAAGAGTGTGTCAAAACACAGGGCTCCACCTCAGGGGAAAGACTTTACCATACGTCTGTACACACAGAGCCCATGGCCAGGTCACTGCTCCAGAAGACCAAGCAATCAATCAAATTACCTGCTAAAATAAAGAATAATAAATAATTTGAAAAGATGTTTTTGTTCACCGCTCACTCAGCTTCTGTGCCAGCAGATTTGTATTCGTTCCACAGAAAGTGTTTTCTCTCAAGCTTTGAAAGCTCTTATGCAGTCACTCGGAGGAACGGTTCAGGCTGGGCTGAAAACACAAAGGTCACAGGTTTGATCTGAGGTATGGTGACCGAGAAAGTGGGGAATTACCACAGTCACAGGCCCTCTGTTATCATCGTGCCCTTTAGCCAAACACTTATTCTCTGTGTATCAAGCAGCCTACTGCATTTTTGTCATTGATTTTTAAAACACGCATTAATGATAATGCATGACATGTTTAGGAACCAAATAACTTTTTGAGGTTAACAAAAGTAAAAAATAAAACGTTATGTTAAAATATTTCCAACATGTCATATTTATTTATTTATTTATTTATTTGTCCAATAGGACAATATACACATATTCAGAAATGTTTAACTTTGCACTGTGACAAAAAGTTGTAATAGTTGCTTATGCCTGTTTCAGCTTTCTATTAGAATTTGTTGACGTTAAAGCGATTGGCCAATCAAATCAAACGTAACGTTACGTTATGTTGAGGCGTCGCGTGCGATGTTTGTTTGACTTCTTGTGAACGATGATATAGTAAGATGATGGTAGATGTAAGTAGCTAAGCATTTCATATTTTACTAATGTTTACGATAAAAATGTCAAACGACCGATAGTAATACGTTCTGATACAAACTAACGTTACTCGACTTTGTGGCGAATTTCGAAAGGAAATATGCATTTTTACATGGGTAAGTTACGTGATTCTGTTTCAAACTGCTACGTAACGTTACATTTCGTGAATATTTTGCAGTAAAACTGCTCCATTAAAAGAACCGATTCATTTTGTCGAAGAACGGTACATTATGGCTTATTATTGACACTACTGTTTGTTAACAAATCATAGGTATGTTCTGCAATGTATGTTTATGTTGTAATGAACGTACTTGTATATTCAGTGCACATACAATTGTTTTGAACGTCTTAGACATTCTGGTGCCATCAGCCTGGCAGTGCTTGCAGTTGCTCAACCACTTACAAGGCTGGAAACTCTTTTTACTGTGAAATAACATGCATTCGTATCTCCCTTCCTTCCCTCTATCACAGAAAACAAACACGCAGGATAATAAACGAGAGAGAAGTTCTGTGTTTAAGTTGGACGGGATGTCTAGCACAAACGGTGGGAAAGGATGCTGGCTGCAGGTTTGTACTCGGAGCAGAGCTGAGGTGAGCAAAGCAGCACAACCGGAGAAATGCTTTACCTAATGCCAAACCACGAGATAAGATACAAGGGCTTTGCCGTGAATTTCTATATACCTTTGGGTGTTTGCTGAGTGATATTTTGTCTTCAAGAGGAGGAAAAACAGGACAAAATAGAAAAAAATAAGGAGGTGAAACAACTTAATGTGATTGTAATCAAAGCATCACTTTGTTTAGCAGCTTGGCATTCTGTCGCTGATGTGGCACTGCATTTAAATGCATCATTAAAGCCATTAACTTTCATAATTTCCCCAATTTTCTTTATTTCAAATATAAACAGTCTCCAGCTTCTACAGCCAAGCTCTCCGAGACCTCCCATTTCACAGGGAGCTATCAGATAAACGCTAGGATACCTTAGGGGCTTTCTGGCTGATCGGAACATACTCTAAATGATCCTGAAAAAGTCCTAATGGCAAACACAGGTGGGAAAAGCATTACGAGCCCATCAGAGCTGCTACCATTCTCACAAAGACAGCTAATGCTAAGAGAAAACATTCAAGGCAATCATGATGAAGTGGGAGAGAAATGCAGTGTGAGAGGAGTGTGTACATTCTTTGTGAAAGCAAGTAGTTGAATTGTACTGTAACAACTTCTAGAACGGTTAATTAGACTGTAAGTGAACTATGAAAGCAAAGCGGGCTATTGCTCTAATTCCAAAATCGTTCTGCTAATGAGCCTCACAAAAACAACCATCAGACTATTTTTCAATTACGTGAACCTGGTTGAGCTGTAGGTAAAATCTGAACAATGTCGTTTGTACGGCATGATATTTATTTATTGGACCAGGAAAGCTCCCCCAAGCATTTCCTTTTTCAAATAGCAGTGAAAAAACACCAAGAATGTTTAACAGCTTATAATTAGTAGTACCACACATATACTTGAGAAATGAGAACTCTATTAAATTTTTTATTAATTTACATTCCTTTATTTTCACACAACTCCTTAAACCTTAATTATATATATGTATGTATGTATGTATGTGTGTGTGTATGTGTGTGTGTGTGTAGGCCTGAGCTTTTTTCTTTGTGCAGTTACACTGTGTATAGTATACTTAGTATAGTATAGTATACTGTATTACAGATCATTGCCATTGCAAATGCATAGTACCCAATGTACTGTATAATGAGAACACAGATGCTACTCTGCTTCTGTTTTAATGCATCTTTATTAAATACTCTGAGAACGTCTGTCCACCGATCATCAGTCGGAGAAGCGCAAATCAAATGCTGTGTCAATTGTTTCACACCTAACAGAAGAAAAGTGTAACAACAGCAGAATTTATGCACAATAATGCAATAAAAAAAATTAGTACTCTTTGCACACATTTTCAGTCAAAGAAAGGGTTCAGTCTATATTATTTGATGTGATTTTTTAGTTAATAACCCAATTAGGTTGCATTAGTCTTAACCAACATATGTGAACAGCACATTAACTGTAGTTTAGAAATCTATAAACCTGAGCATGAGAACAGGAGCATGGGAACAGGATAGCCGAGGATGATTCTGGATTAATCTAAAATATATAACCACACACTAATTGTTACTATTGTAACAGAATTAACATTTTGATAGTTGCATCTTTGCAATTAGGATTTCAATGCACATGTGAATAAGAATGGCCACAACAGCTCCCTCCTGTGGATGTAAGCATACATTTTGCATGCTTTCTTATCAAGAGAAAATACTTGATACTTGTACTTTATTTTCTCATAGTTCATCGATTTTGAAATAATAAAAGACATGTGACTTCAATCGGTTAGATTTCAGGTTGTGATGCCCACCATCACTTCACTGATATCCCACAGTTTCTTGGCCACCTCTTCATCTGTGGCCTTAGCTAATAGTTTCTCTTCATGACAGTTAGCAAAGCATTTCCCCTGAACGCCCTCCACATCTGGAGAGCAAGCCAGATAGATAGAAGTCTGTGCACCTTCCTCAGGAGACTTGAAGAAGGCCTGTGAAGCCAGGTTAAATAGTGGCTTCACCAGCAGTGGGATGTGGACATGCCTGCCCAGGTTAGTCCGCACAATCCCTGGGGTGAGAGCATTTACTGTCACTCCGGTCTCCTCGAGTCGGTGTGAGAGCTCCAGAGTGAACAGAAGATTGGCTAGTTTACTCCGTGCATAGGCAAAAGCTTTGTCATAGTTTTGCTCACTGTTCAGGTCGTCAAAGTTTATTTCACCGTACTTGGAGGAGACTACAATGATTCGGCTAGGAGCAGAGCGTTTGAGGAGGTCCAGCAGAAGGTTAGTGAGCAGGAAGTGACCCAGATGATTGACAGCGAACTGCATCTCGAATTCCTCTTCGGATTTGGTGTATGGACACTGGTAGATTCCAGCATTGTTGATCAGGATGTCAATCCTTGACTCTTCCTGTTGGAGATACAACAGATATGGCAAATTTTAAAGTCATTTCTGAACATGAATGACAAGATAAAGTAATCAAAACTGGTGAAACTTTATTCTACACTAACTTAGATATTTCTCTTCCTATATTCTTTTCTTTATACTCCAGATTTTAAAGAATGGGGTATTTATGAAGCAGCAGTAACAGCAAAACACAATAAAATCTTTAAAATGATCACATATATCATTATAACAATATGCATTATATTAGTTAATTCAAGATAATTGGGACACTCTTCCAGTCACCCCATTAGCCTAAATTTAGACCATTTTGTTTTATTAAGTTTTAAAATATAATATTATAATGATATTTAATTTAAGTGAGTTATATTTAACATGAATTAAAATAGTTGTTGGCCAACACAATGCTTTGGTGATTTTATATAAAACGTTTTTATATATTGGTGTTTTAAATGTCATTGTTATCACAATCTACTGCAACATGCTTTCACTAAAGGTTAAAATATGTTGAGTGAACTGTATCTTTTTCCCCGTGAAAATGTTTATGTTAAATAAAAACAATACATAGGCAATACTACAATGTTTATATACTGATTTAAAAATATATCTACCTTAAGTACTAAATGAAGCCCCCCACCTCCAAGTATTACTAAAATAAACAATTTTGCAAAAGGTTTTTTCTTTTGCTTTGTAGATTTTGCATGCTGCGCAATCACGTGCTCTTCATAAACTTCTCGAGCGTGATGCATAAAAGCTCGTGACGTTCGTGCACAATTGTTTGCCTATGGGTATTGTGCACTTGATGACAGTTCTACCAAAGTGCGGTACGGATGACTTATATTTGCTGAAGTGGGCTACATAGAAAGAAACAAACGCTCTGTGCTTGGTTTGGTGCTGCAGTACCTTCATTATCTCTTCGCAAAAAATACGGACGGATTTAAGCGACGCCAGGTCCACGAGTTTGATCACTAGTTCCCCTTGCTCTGGTCCGGCCTCCTGCTGTATCTCCTGGGCTGCTTTCTCCGCCCGACCTCTGTCCCTACAAGCCATGATCACTCGGCCCTGTCGGCGCAGCAGCTCCGTGGCCGTGGCTTTTCCAATACCACTGTTTGCCCCGGTCACGATAATAGTTTTGCCCCGCAGCATATTGACGCCTTTAGCCAAATGTTTAGAATGGAGAATTGCTTGACTGCTGATCCTTTCGGGGCCATCAACAACATCCAGTTCATGAGCAGGTTTGTAGGCGTAAACAATCACGCATGTGGGAAGTAACTGGAATGTTATTGAACTACATTACCCAGACGGCAAAGCGGTTAAAACGCAATTCGTGTGTATTTTTATTTGCATGCAATGGAAACAAAACCACATGTATACTACAGTTATAAAGGGATAACATAAAATAGATAAAATCACCATTAAAGCAGAGAAATGTAATATATATTAAAGCTACACTTTAACCTTTATAATTAGAATGACATGCCAAAACCAGTATTTTTTTGTACCCCTCTCCTGTTCCTAAGGCCTTTATTTCTAGTCAAATATGTGTCCATTTTTTTCTGTTTACTGTTATCACAGGCTACTGGGACATGCTTTCACAAAATGTTAATTTTGAACTTGATAACAGTTCTACCAAAGTTGTTTGTAGGCGTAAACAATCACTCATGTGGGAAGTAACTGGAATGTTATTGAACTACATTACCCAGAAGTCGTACCGCAAAGACCCCCCCCCCCCCCTTCTGTTCCTTAGGCCTTTATTTACAGTCAAATCTGTGTTTAGGACTACAAACAAAACATCTATATTAAAGCACAAAATAAAATCACAAATCAAATAAGATCACATTTAATTTATCATCATAATGAATAAATCTAGTGTTTGACAGTCAACAACACATTTTTTTAAATGTACACACACCTTATGGTAAACACAAAGGGGTAAAACATTCTAAATACAATATACAAGTTTCTTCACACTTTTATCCTTATTGCAGAGTTTCATTCAATTCACTATTGTGGCAAATCTGTCAGCAACACTGGTGGTGGACAACAAGCACAGGTCAGTGAGGTAAACTGCCAGAGTCTGAATATCTAAGTACAGCAGTGAAGAAGTTCCGACGAAACATTAAAATGTAGATACAATCTGCTAAATTTACTTCGAAGAATAACATCTTATACTAAAAATAAAATACAGTCAGTTGCAGTGTATGTTCCCTGAGATAGAATTACATATTCTAAATTAAACTCTTGATTAAACATTTTAAAACATTGTAATGATCAAGGTATAAAGACTGGTAAATCCAATATTGCACATTATTCTCTTTAAAACAGACAAAAAGTGCTGCAGCATATAGTTTAACCTCACAGTGCTGACGCATTAGTACAGTACATTATATACTAGAACATTCTGAGCACCGTAATGTCTTTGTATTTATATTATAAATAGATCCAGCAATCTATTTATAATATACTGTATTATCTGTATAGATCAAAGTTCAGAACTCTCTCTGATGCAACCATATAAATAAATACAGTTACATATAACGTGCAGATACTTTAATGCATGTGCTTCACCTCCCTGCTCCCTATTAATATAAGTAAACATTTATATTTCAGCTGTTGTATAGATGTAAGACACTGAATAGGTGTTGAGGTACCTAAAGTATTGGGGCATTTGATAATCATCAAATCTTTTCACTTTTTTTCTGCATGACTTGTATCTATGCGTTTCCCCTTATCATACTTCTGTCCAATCCCATAGGGTACATGAGCGGCGATTGTACCAAGCTCCTGGGCACCCTCGATGTGAAACATCTGATCATCAAAGAAGATGTGAGGCCTGATCTTCTGTAAGAGAGGCCCTTTAGGAGCCCCAGCCAAAAAGAGCGCCTCATCTACCTCCAACCCCCAGCTCCGTAGGGTCTTCAGAACACGGGCTCCAGCGCTGGCAGCACTTCGAGCTGTCACCAGGTAAGTGCGAATAGGGCAGCTGATTCGTTGGTTTTTTGCATAGAACTTGCGCTGAAGTTTACCCAGTGCTTCAAGGAAACCTTTCAAGGGGCCCTAGGAGAAAATGATGCAACAACAATCAAGTATAAAATTGACATTGAATGCTCCAAACTCAACATGATAGAGAAAATATTAGTAACAGTATTAATAATGAACATTAATAGTTAGTAATTATGTTACCCAATCTTAATTTACCTGAGCAAGAGGCTTGTTCTCAAACTCTTTCTCATGCCTGAAGAAAGTGTCCAATCCATGTTCCTTTACAATAATCTCAGACTCGTCGGAAAACAAAACTGCATCTCCATCGAATGCTACACGCAATTGGGTGTCACTGAGCTCGTTCTCACTGTCGCAGGCGAACATTGTGGCAGCTGCTATTCCTGTGAAAGTGGCCAGCAAATTTAGTTTCACGTTCAGATAATTTAAAGACTAATTTATCTTTTGCACTGATATAAAAATCACAGTTAGATCACAATGCATATATTTGTTTTTTAAAATACCTTCTTCGATAGCTTCTTGTACCTTCTTTGAATCTTTGGACAAGTAGAGGTTGGTCATGTAGGCCTTAAGGTAACCAATTGGACTCTCTCCGCCCGTCATGCAAAATCTCTCTATAGTTAGATCTGCAGAAAGAGAATGCACAGAATAATTGTTTGTATAGTATGTAGAATGCAGTACATAAGCATTTGTGTGTAATCTTAAGGAAAACAATTATGTAAATTATTGTAGTGGTGTTTAGCCAAATATTGGTCAGTGTGCCTGCACTGCCTTTATTTCATGGGTACATGTTGGTCTATGTCTGTGTAGGATAAATATATTTTAAAGAATGTAAAGATGATACATATATAGATGATATATATAGTGCTTAATTGTAGGCAAGTAAATGGTCTCTAGTTGAATAGTAGCTTAATTTCCATACCATAGTAATTAATGCTGTTGATGAGGCGAACTCCGACCTGGGCGTGATTATTAGTCATCAGCACAATATCAAACAGCTCCTCGCTGTCTGGGTATAGTTCTCTCAAACGAGCATTTACATTCATCAGGGCCTGTCGTTTAGAAAAACAAAGTGAATATAAAAGCATGGCCCTGGTTATCTAAGGATATCCATGTTAGGCAATACTGCTGTGAATAATAGTAGATTAGTGTAACAATAAATGCTATTTAACCATAAACATTGGCTTGTGTGTTAGTGTTTGAGACCTGCCCTGAAATAAAAAGGACTAAAGTCCATCCATAAACATTTGTTTTCCATCTTGCTCTACAAATTTTCCAAGAGATTTGCATTAGTGCAGATTTAATTGGCCCCAACTTGCCCATCCAGCTTATCAGATTTCGTGTCACGTTCATGCTAAGAATACCTTTGTTAGGTGTTGTGAGGTGCTGCTAAAGAATGCATCAGTCTAGTTCTGAACATTAAAAAATCCTATTAGTTTCTTTAGGGGAATTGATTTAGGGGAGTTTCTTTAGGGGGATTGATTTTGAATGATAATTTAAAAAGCCTGTCCTACTGAGAGCTATGATGTTATATATCGATGCTATAAGGTACATTATGGTAGCATTGATGCATGTTGAAAAGCTATATTACTCAAGATTCTGCAAATAAATTCACCAAATTCAGAGTATGGAAACAGACAAATAATGACAAAAGAACTATTTAGAGTCAAAAGTTTTCATATTTCTCTATCATTTTTTTTATTTGATTGTCCTTAAACAATGCTTCTTGGGATCAAAGCCATAAAACTGTACACAGTTCAAAACAAAGTCTTAAAGTAATACAAACTTAAAATAAAGAAATTATGTGGAAAATACTGAAAAGGTGGGGTAGCCACTGTTGCACTCTATATTCAAGTGCACAGTTGCATTACTTGTGGCATCAGGTTCCTGACAGGTGCTGATGGAGGTTGGGCTAGTGTTGTGATCAGACCGTTTTGGTTTACAGTAGTACCATTTTACATTTTGTTTGAAAAAAAAATCATTAAACCTTTTGTTACCTTTACGAAAGGAAACGAGACCCCTGGGGTAAAAGGCTGGTCCTCCAGCTCCAGCTGGTGCGCGACGTACCTTTCCAGCCCCTCCTCTTCAAACACCTTCCTCTCCTTTACCATGTTAAACAGCGTTCGCGAGGACACTGCGATGGTTACGGCGTTGCTGGGTTTGGGCTGCAAGTTAAAAGCAAGCAAATGTTTACAATAGCTGTAGACGACTGTCAAGCTGCTCTATGTGGTCAGTTACAGGTTTGTTAAGCGCTGCTGTCACTAGCGCAATGACGCACCATCGCCACCGCGACGCAGAACACGACGCGCTAGAACGCTCTCGCTTTCAGTATAGACGGCTATCTTTGGTATAATATACGTTATTTTCTGGCATGGTCGCTGGCATTGTAGATTGGATAACGGATGCGGAAAACGCTGCTGTAATTCAAAGAATATACACAAGCAGTCGCTTACCGGACGTGGCTTCTTCGTTGTTTTCGCGGTGTCATATAATGCTTTGACAGCTGCCCAGTCTTTTTCTTCACCGTTGTCGGAGTTTGACTGTCCTCCTCTCTCTGTGCCTTCAGGTTTGCTCATATTGATATGGCGGTAGGGAGACTGAATTGTTGTGTTCTCCCCCCGTTCGCTGCTGTAGTTCAATTTCTCTTAGCATCAACACCACCGCGTGACGTCACCAGCCCTGGGCAAGTGTCATCGATTCAAAAAGCTGCATATATTAATAAACCAATATTTGCATCGCACCAATTTCTTGTAATGGTATACAAGATACTTACTTTTATTTTGTTCTGGGGACATATGTTTACATGGTAAATAAAAGTACATATCACAAATAGCCTAAATATAAAATAAGATAAAGGTTAGATGCTCATCAATCTGGAGCTATATTTGTGTAAAATTAAGTAATAGCTTGCCATTTATATCTTTATTTACATCTACTATTTGCGTCTTGGTTTAAAAAAGCCTTGTCCTGAGAGCAAAGGTTAAAAATACCTTCCTTTTATTTAAAAAAAGAGAGAAAATACAATATAGTGTCTTCATATTCTCTGTTCATTAATAGAAATAATACTGGATGAAGAAAAAACCATTAAGGTAATGATTTATTGATTCATTTTACCATTGAAATATAATCACCAGCTCAACAACACCTTAAAATCAGCATTTGCCCTAATGTCATTTACACTTTAATCCTTAACAAACATGTATGATATTTCCTGCCCTTTACTAATATATTAGGTTTTATTTTCACTCATTCTTCACACCATAAGGTACATGGGCTCCAATAACCCTATTTTAAAGGGCTCCGTCAACATGTGACTGCTGGTCATCAAATATGAGGATTGAGTGCTTTCAGCACAGGTGTTTTATGGGTACAATCAGAAAGAATGCTTCATTTATCTCTAGATTGTTCTTCTGAAGAGTCTTTAGGGGCTCTGATTGCAGGACTTCTTGCTCCACGTGATGTTACCAAGTAGGTACGGATTGGACATTTTCCTTTTTTGAGAGAGAAATTTTTATTGTGGTTGATATATTGTGGACCTAATATATATCATAGTGTGTGGCATGCTTTTGATTACCACAGACAATTTCAGCTCACAGTGTGAGTGAAGTAAAAGACCTTTTACGGTTAGTAGAAGTTTCCTTCATGCTGTATATTCCCTTAAAAAACAAATCTGTATGATGTGTGCCTTGTGAATATCCAACATGGTCAACTGGGCCATTTTAGAATCGGCTTTACTGACAAGTGGTTGTAGACCAACAGTCGTACCAGTTTCAAAGGATTGTTCTCGTTTTCACTCTCATTTTGAAAGAAAGCATCTAGACCTTTCTCTTTAGTGTCTCTCTCTGACTCATCTGAAAAGAAAACAAGACTCCATCACTGTCAAAGGGAACACATGTAAATCTTTACCATTGGGCTCATCGTAATTTCTCTGAAACATAGTGGCTGCTCCAAATCCTCAACAACAATGGCTCATTTAAACATTTATGGAAGAAACATTTTTTTTTTTTATACTGTAAGTACCTCCATTCACGTTAACTCTCTTTTTACTTCATTTCACATATTTTCCTCAAATTTGCTTAGAAGATGTAGAAATGCAAACTTTGTTTTGAGAATTCTTTCATAATACAGCAGGATTTGCAATATAAGCTTTAGTAAGTAGCAATATAAATGCAAACAAGGTTTTATACATTTGTAATTGCTCTTACAAAGTGATTATATTCGGTCCCTTTACTACTATATACTTACTTATATTTAAATGAGTCATTTGGTACAATGCACATATTGTGTATGCTTACATTGTACTTATATTTTTTCAAAATAAATATATGTAATTACATCTGTAATGAATGTCTTTAATTACATTTATAGTTACACTCTTGGCCCATCCCTTAAACCTTAACACAGTGGTTCTCAACTGGTTTGGCTTTAAGACCTGGTTTTTCCCATGATCATTAAGCCGCAACACTCACTCTCTCTCTCTCTCTCTCTCTCTCTCTCTTTCTCTCTCTCTCTATATATATGTATTATATAATGTGTGTGCATAAATAAATATAACTTAAAATAAAAAACAAAAATTTTTTTTTAATCAAATTGATACACATAAAGTCGAGACTGTTAAGAATGTGACTGCTACTGCATAAACAGGTAAGACTATAAAAAATGTAATAAGGCTATTCAACAGCAGCCCCAGACTAGGTTTGTTAATATAATTAAGTTGGTATGAGCCACCAAAACATATACAAACTGACAATATATTAAAATATTTTTGGGTTAAGAAAACAACCGTTACCATAGTGAATATGCAATACTAACATGAACTGTTAATAAAACTTTAAAACTGCTCCTGAATAGAACGGATATCATACCCTCACAAAAATCCTTCGCAGTTAACACACACAGTAATGTGATTTATCGCTACTGTACTCAGGGGCCGACTTACTGTACCCATTAGGAAAATGTTGGCGACTGCCTTGGGCCCCCAAAAGCCAAGGGGCCCCCAAAATAATTGTCATACACAAGATGCTCACTAAGCGAGGACACGCAAACAGTTGCTATTACTGTGTTAATTACCACAACAACCATCTGCATGTACGGGTTGAATGTGGTTCTTGTGTATCCTGCTTGTATCAAATGGAAATTTTATGCATCTGAAGCTGTTTCACCAAACCTTACCTGCATCCCACCTCAACAGCAGCAGAAGTGTTTTGCAATACAATACAAAAAGCATATTGTACTTATATTTTGATATAAGTACATAGTAGTTAAGGCCACCTCATATAAAGCATGAACAAAAATAGTAACTGGAAAAAAAATCTTAAGGCCTCTCCTGCATTGATGGTCTCTTTTGTGGGTTTGTGGATGGGTAGAAAACAGGCTCGATCTTATTAAGATGAACAAAGAGGGTTCACCAGTCAATCTCACAGATATGATTAATGTTCAGATCTGGAAAGACAGTATCACAGCACTGTGTTTAGCTAAATAACATGACATTTTATTTTATTTTAATCATGATTCATGTTTCTGTTAAAACTCACACACAAAACACATTTATTTTTATTTTTGCATGGACCACATGCATGTATATTATAGTGTTATAAGTAGCCATGAGATGTCCTAATGTGAGTAACAGACTGGAAAAACCCATGGTCACCAGTGTATTGCAAGTTACTTCCAAACTGTAATACATTAAATATTACTTGTTACTGTTATTTAAAAGTAATTCCTTACATTACAATATTACTGATTCAAAATTGTAATACATTACATACTCCTGTATTACTTTCACCAAAATAACTACAGAGAGCGTGCCGTCAGCGCAGCTGAAGAGTTCTGCATTCAAATACATGCAATAGACTAAAGCTTATAACATCATCAGCAAAAGTAGCCTAATTACCAGAAATATGTCCGAGGAAAATTGTAGGATGAAGTTTAAATTCTTTAGTGTTTTCTGAGTCGCCATCTCCTCTAATGCACCTTAAGTCATCCTTATGGATTAAAATTTGAATGAAAGAGTTTTTGTTTTTGATTTTTTGTTGTTGTTTTGTTGAGTGGTCATTTTAAAGCTTTTTGTATTTTGTCTTTTTTTGGTGAGCTTTGGGTAATTTTTGTGAAGTGCTCCTGTTCCAAATATTGTGAGTGCACCCAAATAAATGTAGACCCTTTACTGTTCTGAATGATGTAATACTAAAATGAAGACGCGGCCATTTAGTTTCCACTGGTGGTGCTTTAACGTTCAAACATTATGTGCCTAAAATGTTTTTATTCCATTTTAGGCCAGTTGTGTAGATTTGAAAAGGTTAAATTGATCAAACATAGTTTATGATCAACACTGTCTGCCGCTTGCCACTTGTCGTTACTTTAAAAAAAATAAAAACATATATTTAATGAACAAAAATGCTCCAAGCATTTTCGAAATTAACTTTATTAAAATTAAAATTAGCTGTTTTGGTAGAAGGAAAGATGGGCTCAGACCACTGGCTAGTGTGAGCCAGTCAGAGCTAATAGCCTTAGACCTGGAATACAGAGGACGAAATCTTGCACACTTTTTCCACTGCTGGGCCAGTAGCCTCGCGACACTTCTGTAAAATCTGCCCTAAATACGCCTTCACTTGACTGCGTCACACATACAAGGCTACCCCGCTCTACACATATGTATTAGAAGCTGCTCTTTAGTATTCATTTACAAACCTGTACACCACACATGGATAATAACTGAACTAAATAACTAAAAAACATTTTTTATGCGTTAATATCTTTTGTCTTGCTTTTTTTGAACAATAAAAAGTTTGGCTAAGAGTGTGTTGTAACGCAAGCATTACTGAACATGTATCGATTAAAATATTATTGAAGCTTGATTAGTAATGCCTTACACTTACAGCAAAAAGTAATTTATTACTGTAATGCATTACTTGTGTAACGCATTACTCCCAACACTGATGGTCACTGCATGCATTTACTGTATATGGTAAGGAACACCGTTATTATTCTCCAGAAGTATGCATGTTTTCCATGACATTTTTTTTTGGTCATCTGTTGATTTCTAGTTACTGTATACATAATTAGAGAAGCACTCCTCTATTCTTACTGTGTTTTTCAATGATCTTTTTAAGGGTATCTTTACTGTTGGTAGGTATCAACACAATTTTAAACTGCTCTTTAACAGCTCGTTCCAGCTCATTCAAATGTTGATTCACCATTATAAGAGCCTAGAGCGGAGTAATCAAAATACAGTGTAAATGCAAACATCTGTATGAAATTAAACTAATATTACTTAAGACAAGTCTCTTTGTTACCAAAGGATTATTTTTAGGAATTCTTGCTTTAAACCACTTACCCACCTTTAATTCACTAAACTAAAACACTCATCAAAGCAATAATCACATTATTTGAAATTATTTGAATATCTGAATTAACCACTCTTCCTCTATTTTGTGACTGTGTCACAGAGTAAAATCTAGACCCAAAATAGGAGGAAGGCAAGCTGTTGATCCCACATCACATAGGTGTTAACCATCCAAGGTACTCCATGCCATTCATATGTTACAGGTACACGTATTTCACTTCTATTTCACGGACTCTGCTATTAAACCAACTAGTTAAGACTGTTGTCTAGAGAAAATAAGTCAATTACAGTCAATTAATGAATGGTGCATTAAAGAGATTTCTATGCATGATCACGAGGAAGCTCAAAACAGAGCTATTGTGTGTGTCCCAGAAAATCCATCTTACCCTTTCCTTGTTTAAAAAAAACCCCAACAACTTGTGGCCAGGTATGGCGTTCGCAGTTGGCAACCAATGCTGCAGCAGTTGGGGGTTTGGTGCCTTGCTCAAGGGTCTGACCTCAGTCATAGTATTGTAGGTGGAGAGAATGCTGGTTATTCACTCCCCCCACCTCTAATCCCTGCCTGAACTTAAACCCCTGACCTTCAGGTTACAGGGCCGACTCTATCCATTAGGCTCTGACTGCCCCTCATTCTCCGTACATTATATTTGTAGTTCAAACATTTAGTCCTGCTATCTCTTTTTTTTTTTACATGTTCCTTTTTCTTCTTTAGCAGTGGTTAGTCTGCAACAAAAACTTTTTTCTGTGTATAAGTGTGTGCATTTATTATACAGTTTTAGAGAACTTACTTTGCCAGTAAGCCTACATCTTGTTAATATTGCACCTTTTGGCTTTCTTTTTTTGAGTGTGTATGTGTTTCTAAGTGTGTTAAATGTCCATGTAAAATACCTACTCTTTCTTAGAGCGAACACTTTACTCTCTGTTACAATTGAGAATTCTCACTTCACTGCTTTCTCAGACTTAAAGCAATGATGTAATTACCCATAATCCTGTGGGGGTATCTCTCACTTCACACACACTATAACACACACTTACACACAGAGGCACACCTGGGAATCTCTTACACATAAATGGAGGCCGATTTCTGTCATCAGTCCTGATTCTGTTTCCCGCTACATAACACCCTCTGTGGTGCGGCCAGCAGCTGCCGTTTATTTAACTTGTGACTAAGGCCACAGAAATGAGGGGTTATAGTGGATGCAGAGAAAGAAAGCTGCTCTACAAGTTGACCTGAGATTGAGGTTGAGAATGGCTTTTGGTTTTATTTCGATAAGATTATTTTGTTAGAGTTGTGGGGACATTGTAATATTTTCCATGATCCTACACAAAACACAGTTTGTCTGCTTAAATGCATGAAATAAGTCTACTGTACAAGATCATTTCTAAGAGCAGGGGTTAAAATTTGGGCCTGCATCAGAGTTCTAGGAGCTAAGAAAATTGCTGTGGGACAATATTTATAGTAAATAGTTTCTTTTAAGTTGTATTTGTTTAACCAGTTTTGTTAATGTTAACTAAAACTTTAAAAATAATTTTAACACCAATTTAGGTCACTTAATCATTAATTATTTTTGTTAAATAAAGATTACAAAAATAGATAAAATAAATATTTTGTGAAAAATCTGAAAACTTTAAAACAAACAAAAATTGTAATAAAAACGAATAAATTAAAGCACTGCATTAAATGCATTTGTATTTCTAATATTTTTAATATGCCTATTTAGTTAAAATAGTTAACTAAAAAGAAATATTTTTAAAAATGAAAAAAAAAAGTAATAAATACTATAAAATAATGCTAAAATAGCACTACACTCTAATATTGTGGAGAAGAGAAGATACAGAAAAAACTGTTTTTATGCAAGATATCTTAATGTAATTTGCTTTGGCTTTGATTCAGAAACAACATAAAAACCTCCTTTATTACATTTTATGAGCAACGTCATTATAATATCACTTGCCTAGTATAAATGAGTATTTACAGGAAACGTGGTCATTTTTATATTTTAGGAAAAGTCATCATTTTGGCCAATTTTGACATCAGTCATATTAAAAACCACTAGTCTGAAGTAAACAGTAGGAAAGCAGGTCCAACTTTTGAGAAATTTTTAGAAGGTCAAAGGTCATATTAAATCTAAACTTTTACCGTCTCAAAATAAGTGTAGTTGACAGTTTATTGTAAACATCTGCCAATAGAAGTTAATATATCAGCCAAAATCACTAACGTCTTTACTCTTTTACAGTGTGTAAGATTTTAAAGTCCCATCCAAGTCACAAGTGGCCTTTGAGATCATATTTAGAGTGTGTAGCTGGTCTTCATCAGAATTAGTGGAAAACCTTTGTAGTGTTTTCACCCTTCGTTGCAGTATAGAACTAAATTATGATCTGTTTGATCAACTGAACTGAACATTCATAGCATTTAAAGAACCAGCTTGAAATCTGCATGATTCCCACGATCTGCCCAATGTTCCCCCACAGGACCAAGAACCCAAATACGTAAAACAGTTAGAAGTTGGTTTGTCATGTAGCTAATAAAAACCAGCTTTAGCCGAGTTAACAAATGGGCTGGCTGACTGAAGTGGTCATGGACTGTCAGTGACTCTGGCCGGAGCTGAGTTGTGATTAATGATGGTGTTTGGTGGTTTGCTAACCCTCTCCTCACTTCTTTTGCTCCCATTTAACTTCTCAGGGTGAAGAGTGCTGGTCTGGCATCAGTGTTTTTTCAGTTTTTGTCCTGACAAACATAATCATATAGACAACTGGGAGCTGATTCTAGATCCAGAGGGGGTGCTTGACAGATATGAGCCCGGTACTGATGAGGATCAACAGTGACCCTGTTAGCACTCCGTCCTGTGTTGTCTTTAATGTCCACTGGAGACTGTAGGCCTGGTGTTGAATGCTTTATAGAACTGGTGAAATGCAGCTGTAAAAAATCAACCTTTAGTTCTGGAGTAAAAGCTAGTTCCTAACATTGTTAAATTATATTGTTACATCTGAAATGTTGGAATATGTGGACCTAAATATACTATAATAATAAATATATTATTGCATAGTGTGAAATTGTATGACAACAACAATATAATATAAATAAATATTTTGTTATATATTTTACTCTACTAATTTATATTTTATACACTAGACAGTGTGTTTTAAATTAATTAAATAAATTAATAATAATTTAAAAATAAATTAAATATTATTGTTAATAATTAAATAACTTATGTTATATCTTTATATATTATATTAATAAAATAATATTATACAAGTAATTTTTTTTTGTTTATTTTATATCCACTGTAAACTTTTCTGTTTTTATTTTGATATTCCATTTTGATAACTACATGTCAACTACAAGTAATGCCAACTAACAAGTATGTTTTATATGTTAAGATATGAAGTCTACTAATACTCTAATTTCTGCGAGCTAAAATGTAGTTGCAAAGATACTCTTAGAAGAATGTGGACTACTGAAATAAAGTGTTACCAACATTGTGCCTAGATCTAGACTTAAAAAATGAGGAGACCGAGCTTTTGCAACTGCTGGTCCGAAACTCTGGAACAACCTACCGCTCCATGTTAGATTAACCTCCTATATCTCTGCCTTCAATCTGCAATAAACACATTTCTCTTTTCCCCTGCTTTTAATACTCTTTAAACTTTATTCTATTGTTGTTTTTCTTTGTGATAATTTTGCTGTGCTATTCTCTTTTCTGAGATTTTCTTACTTTACTATGTGCAGCTCTTTGGTCAACTCTGGCTTTATAAATAAATTTTGTTTTGTATTTATTTAATCTCTGAAATGAACATGTTAACTCTGGCACCCCTGCACAATCCTCATCCAATACCAGCCAGTAAGTGAGTTCATGAACCTGTGACGCATGTGTCAGTGAAAGTGTGTGGGGGGCCTCAGGAATCTCCGCTCTGTGTTTCATGGTCTGCTCTGCTGATTGCCCCTTGGCTTCTGTACTGAAAAGATGCTGCCAGGAGCTCATCAGCTTCCTTGGGAGTCAGAAGCCATAGCAACTACCTACAGTGTATGTGTGTTTACATCATTGGAAGATGATCATATCTGCAGATGGAATATATACAGGTGACCATGCAGAACTGCACTGCTTTTCCTGAAAGCAGGGAGGTCTGGACTAAAGAAGTGGGAGGAATGTTCTTCTAGTGGTCTATGTTTTATAAGTGAACCTATCCAGTAAGATTGTGTTTCTGCTCTTACTCATTTCATAATTTCACTCAGATTTACAGGAAAAGGTCAAGACACTCTGCTTCACACTACAGTGATTGTAGAGATAGTTCTAGACCACCTCAGCCAGGACACAAACCAAATGAGACTAACTTGGCAAAGGTTGTTTTTGAATAATATCTGCATTAATCCTTTGCCGTGCAAAACATTAAGGAGACAAAATGAAAGCATTTTAGACAGATTTCAGGACATATGGAAAATAGCTGAATATTAATGCATTTCTAAAAATGCTTTAAATTATCTGTTTCGTATTAACTTTGACAATCGATCCAAAGCGGTCTACAATAAGCCACCAAAGCTGTTGTGGTTGACTTGTTAACGTTGTCGTTATTGTTAAATCAGAATAAATTTTTCAAATATGATTTGCACTTTAGATTTAAATTACATCAGAAAATTCTAAAGATTAATGCTGATATTGTCCATAACCTCACTATAAATCCTAGTGTGTTTCCAAATGTTTGGAGTGTAGTTATATTTCTTGAAACTCGCAATAGTGGAAGGATCATATTTGACACAAAAAAAATGAAGATTCTGGTGTGTGTGCAAGTCAGATGTGGAAAACGAGTGTGTGTGTGTTTGACTTTGAGAATGTGTGAATGAGTAATTGTGGGAAAAAGAATCTCATCTCAATCACATGCTTCTGCTTCCCTCATTTTTCTGTATTTCTGACATAATGCTACACCTGCACACTCTGCTCTCTTCCTCGCTCTCCAACATCAACATCTCTCTATTTTTCCAGCTTTAGTGGGTTTAATAGATGATCCAAGCTGAGCAGCGCTAGGGAACTTGACGTAGCAGCACCGAATCTGATTCTCGCTCATCTTATTTCAGTCCAAACAGTCCCTATTTTGTCTGTTTATATCCCCTCTCTGGCAACAGCACTTGAGGTAACGAGTGTGGTGTGCTTTACTCTAACTGTTTGTGTTGAAGAATGAGCGAGAGAAAGAGAGATGGAGTTAAGCAGGCATGATGTAGCCACATTCTCACCATCCCATGATCCCCTACTGTGCAGGCTACAGCCAAAACAGTGATGTAAGCAATCCAAGCAGCTATGCGAGTTAGAGGGGAAACATTCATGCCCCTATAACCCTACATGCAAAATGCTTTCTGGCAAAACTAGTTGGTAAATCTAGTATGTTTATCTTCAGACCTTGCTTAAAAATGTTGTATTTATACTCGCTGCGTTATGCCAATCAGAATAAATTTGACTAGCTGGTCTCTCCATATCAAAGACGTTTAAAAACAAGAAGCTGTGCCAGTTCGTTGTACGTTGTAATTGTTGTATTTGGCCACAGAGGGGCGACAAACTCTACATTTGTGGGAATGTGCACAAAGAAGCAGGAGAATAGGGGGAAAAACATGGTAACGAACGACTCCACTGAGACGGCTATCTTAGACCATAATGAAGTTGAGGTTTATGCCGGTTTGGTCTACATGTTGTTAACCTGTAAAATCTAATCGCCTGTTAAGTCTGTTAACCAGAACTTTCTTTTGTGCTTAACCAAAGTGTAGACATCAAGGATGTAAAATGCATTGTACATCCTTGATTTAGTATAAAAGTGAGGGTTTAACTGAAGTCTGGAAATCTGGCAGTTGTTAGAAGGTCTATCAACTTTAAAGCGTTATTTCCTCTGTAAGCACTTGCTCAGTGGCCTGTTGATCAAGATTAACCTATACGTCATCACTCTGCTATTTGGTTATGGAGTAGGATGAATTATAGTTTTTATTATTGTTCGAGCATGTGTAAAGATGCATGCGTACGTTGAAAGATCACAGATCTGCTGAGGTCAAAAGCTTAATTGAGTACAGGAGTGTTATAATAAGGGATTCACGTCAGTATAGGGTATAGCAGAGGCTTAGGGGTCAGAGGTCAGAAATAAGACATTGTTTTACACCATCTGTCTCTCCACAGACACTTCACAGATTGTTCGCTTCTTTCTTTCTTTTTGCTCTTTTCTTTTCCATTGGTCTCTCTCACACACACACACACACACACACACACACACATATATATATATATATATACACAGTGGGGTCCAAAGTCTGAGACCACATTGAACATCTGGGAATAAAAATCTAATTTAGACCTGAAAATAAACACAGTTTTGAAACATTTTACATTTTGAGTTTGAGTTGATTTTGATTGAGCTTTGGTTTTGAAAAATTGTAAACAAAGTGACCATGAGCATGTGAACTCCACTTTCTCAAATCATGCTGCATGATCATCAGGTTGTGCACAAACAGCATGTAGCTTGATGCTTTTGTAAAAGCAAACGCATTTAAATATTCAATTATATTTTGAAAATACACTGGCAGTTGAAAATGTTGAATAATTATTTATTTCTTATTTTTGAAGTTTGAGAGCATCTCTTATGCTCATCAAGGCTGCATTTATTTGATCAAAATAAAGTACGGCAAAAACAATAATATTGTGAAATATTATTGTAATTTTAAAATAAGTATTCTCGTAATTGCAAAGCTGAATTTGAAATGATTTTGAAATGACATTATAATCTTACTGCCACGTTTGATGAATTGAATGCCTCCTTACTGAAAAGTATTTTTTTCTTTTTGTTTAAACTTTTGACTACTGTGTAGCCTAAATATTTATAAGTACACTTTTAATAATATAATACATTATAGTTTTTAAATACATTTTTGCCTTTTGACTTGTATTCAAGTGGTGAATTTGTATTAAAATAATCTATAATGATACCTACAAATAAATGTGTTTGAAATTAGAAAAATACAAATTAAAAGCACTTTCATGGATTCCAGACTGGGTCACTACTGTATATTTATATCTTTTTCACCTTTGCTCATTCACTATATGTTCTAATACTGCAAACTGAGTGTTTTCTCTTCTGCCATCAGTCCTCACATCTTTTATCTTGCCCTCTCGTCTTTTCCAGCTCTCCATCTCTCTTCTCATAATAAACACTAAATGTTTTATCTTCGAGCCTCCACCCCCTGCCCCATCTGCAGCTGTATGTCTGAGTGTGTGTGTCTGTGAAGAGGTGGTAATGCTGGTGAATGAGTGCAGGGTTGTTGTGCTCTCCTGTTCTAGCACAGCACCTGGATTATATTTGAGACGGGAAACACTGAAGTAGATGTTTCGAGGATGTGTATGAACCAAACTAAACATTCAGTCATACAGAAGACACGTGGAGGCCTGTCAGCCAAACTTCTGTACACCCACGACAGAAATGACATGCATACTTCACATGTTAAACAAGACATGGCACTTTCATCCCCCGTAGAAGACAGACAAACATAAACAATACAGACAAATAATTGATGGGATACTGCACAGTAGATGATGTGGACAGAAAGATCTAGTTTTCCTTGTGGAAGCTGGGTAAAATTTGTGTTACACAATCACAGATGTATTTTATGATTTAACATGTAACAATAAGGGTTAAATGCACAAAGATTACATTAAAGTCAGAATAACATTAAAATGATTTATTTAAAAAAATTTGACATGTAGTTTAGATTAACATTCGCAGTGCAAAATACATCGCAGAACAAAGAGAAAACTGACAACGGGCAGACAGACAAGACAGAGAAGGTCTCAGCTTTCAAATTCGATCATCTATTGAAGAAATTCAAACAATAATTTTTTGTAACCCTAAAATGTGTCATGACAGATCACTGTAGCACTTTCAGTACCAGTTATAAACATGAATGAACATCTGAAGGTATATCCTGTGTCAACCATAATACACAATATTTTTCAAGTTCAAATCCACCAAATTGAATCTAATCCCCTGTCTGGATTATTTGTCGGGCAAAATGGTAGAATCAGCGTTATGCTTGGTCAGATCATCTGTCAATCAAAATCCCTGGGTCAGTTGGCCATTAAGAACTCAGATATTTCATAATACTCAGTTGTTAGTGCGAAGTATACTGTCATACAGTAACTGAAACAATTTCATATTTTATCTACCACACTTCCGGCCAGCTCTCTTTAGCTCCAGTCGAACACAACTTCAGCACTCTTCAGTCTCAGTTTTTGATTTTGGTAAAAGTTAATTGAAGAAAGAATTTGTGATCTAATAATATTGAGGTAATAATTCAGTGTTAATAATAATACTATTTATTTTTTGCATGGTTTGTCATGTTGCATTGCTGATTGTTTTATATATTAGTCATGGATTTTTTTATAAAAAAAAGTATAAAATAATTGAAACTCTAAAATTAATGTTCTATGTCCTTAATTTTATTTTTAGTTTGTAGTGCTTTAATGTGGGTGAATGCTTTCTGTTAATCTAATTGGCTGCTGTACCACTAATGCTCACTGTTCATAATTGAAACTCGAAAGTTATGTAGACATCAAATTGCACTGAATATAACAAAATACACTGTTTTGTTGGGTTTTGTTTAAGATTTGTTGACTTTTTTTACCCTTAAAACATTTACAGTAAAAATATTACTGTTTTCTGTTAGGTATACATAAAGTCAACCTACATACACAACTATTATACCAGCAATGAAATATTTCATAACAACGAGTAGAGCTGGACAAACAGAAGTAACCCCTTTCCTCTCTACCCAGTTCTGTGATTCATCCATGTCAAATACAGCTGCCATGCACTAGCATTTCCTGTTTAAGAGCGACCACCTCCTCAGAGAGCACTCTCCCTGTCAGATTCACAAAACTGCAGCTGAAACATTACAAATACACAAAAAACAGCTCCGACCGAGCGGTATATATTTATTCATGCAGCGTATACAGTATGCTCAGTTACTTGGCATTCCAGTGATTGAAAGTGTGGCACGAACTACATCTGCGACGGTTTCGCTCAAGATGAGGCGGGGAAAAGTACTGGCGGTCAAGCCCGGGGAATTCAGTAGTAATGTGTCAGATTAGCAAATGGAAATTCCAACGGAAAGTGTGAGATCAAGTAGAAGAGGGAGAATTGACAAGGTTAGTTGATGAAATGAGAAAGACGAGCCAAAGAGTAACCAAACCTTCCATAATCCTGTCTTGCCGCTGGCAGGCCGCAAGATTTGGGGTTTTCCTGTTGGGTTTTGCTTCTTTTAACCCCATGGCCTTCGACAGGCCCCGAGCACCTATCACTGCCTTTTATGAGATCTAATTGATTACATGTGACCACACCATTTATTTTTATGCCTGACTTCTGACCATCGAGTCACTTTTTCAAAGAAAACAGTATTTGTTAAACGACTTGTGGATGGAGCAAATACGATGTTGGTGGTGGTTTCTGTGGTTAAATTATGTAATTGACAGTATGATGTAGTGCAGTACAGCTTACCTCAGAATTTCATTAAAGGATTTTCCTTTGGAAAGCCCGGATCGAATCCATGCCATTGGACTCCGTTGGGTTATATTGTATTTGCATCTCAGTTACCGTATTCCGGAAAACTATTTTTAAATGGATATTAGTCATCACATTTAATATTTGGTCAAGAATGACTACACAATAACTCAGAATGGATGTATTAAATAACAGATTTAAGCTTTTATGATGGATGGATGGTTTTGTCAGTGCCCAACCTGTGTGTAGAGTTAGTTTGTGCCATGTCTTTATGAGATTTTTGGGTAGACGCCCAGGCTCGGAGGATTTCTGAGGTGAAATATGCAGACACGGATATTTCCCCTCCTCAATAATGCTGTGAGTAGATTCACCTTGCTGTGCATTTGTTTGCTTTGGAGCCGGACCTGTGCATTTAACCCTGACAAATGCTCATTCACGTTCCGTGTCGTTCTACTTGCCAGACTTTTAGAAGAATTAACTACATGCTCTAATGGTGCAAAGTCTAAAACAACCATTTTGGGACTGTTTATTCAGAACTGTTGTACAGGTGTTACACTGATGTGTTGGTCAACCGGAGACATGCAGAGACAGAATAAAACCGCAGAACTTGTTCAGCACATAGCTTGTTAGCTTTATAACGGAAAGGATAGTTGGAAGTAGATTATTGGGCATGAAAGAATTTATGTTCGTGCATGATGGAGGTGGATTCTGTTTGACTGGGTAAATGCTTTAAGCCAGTTGTAAAAAATTTTTTGTCGTCCTCCTAATTGGTATTGGTATCAAATGTTAAATTTAACAATGAAAAAGAAACAAGCAATTTAATAAGGTACTGTATCAGTATTTAAAATATATATTTTTTATATCAATAAAGTGTCAATGAAACTGCATATACAGTATATCTTCCAAAGTTTTTACTGTTTTGCTCAATGTTAGACACTATCATGAAAATCTGTAAAAATGGGATGTTTTGGCAAACTGGTGGAAAAGTAGAGTTAGCTGTGGACCTTTATGCTCATGCTTTCTCTTTCTCTCTAAAAGACACGTTTTTTTTTTTACAGATCTCATAATACAAACCTTGATGTGATTTTCTCAGCTTTTTGTTACAAATATTGCTTTTTCATGAAACTTAACATTCAATGGCAGTTGAGCTTTTTTGCAAAAAAGCTGGTGAGAGCTGAAAAAAAGCTGGCATGGAAATAGTTAAAGTATTTAAAAATGAATGTATAAAAAGTGTAAATAAAGTGCATCATCAGTAAGTTGAATTTGAATAAGAATAAAAAAACTGTTGTCACTCACTTTGAGAACCACTGCCTTTCCACCTCATGCTCCGTTCACACCAGCAGACTTCTGTCGCTGCATGAGGTTGGCAATGAGGTCGCTTAGTGGGCGTTTTCATTTCTGGTTTCGTAGTAACGTTGAAAGCGAATAGGTTTCTTGCGTTAAATACAAACATTTTGGAGGCAAATGACTGAATATAAAATAAATATACATCGAGTCCATACATACAAACAAAAATGAATGAGAAACAGAGAGTACTTTTTTGCATTGCGTATATTTATCTATGGCAAAAACGCAAACGCCGTCATCACTGCTGGAGCTGAAAGGAGAATGAGCACATGAGCACTATCGTCTTGTTTCCTATTGGCTGTCGCTTCCGAAAGGCGCTTTTCATTTGCATAAAGTTGAGAGATTCTGAACTTTGTTGCGTAGCTGGACACGCCCACATCCGGTCTCCAACGGTCGCTCACGGCCTTGTTGCCGGAAATCGCCAGTTCTCCATTGAAATGAATGGGATCGCATCGCTTTGTTGCTGCGTGTAGTGTGAACGGGGCTCAGATTCTAGAAAATGACTGACCGAGAAATGACATTAATCTTAACCCATCATGCTTTGCTCTGTCCTGATTCTGTCCTGATATAGAAATGATATGTAGAAACAATGTCATGAACCAGGAATTGAATTACACTAAATTTATTCTTTTCTTTCCTCATCTCAGCTAGACAAAATCACGGGATATGAAAATACTAAGCTGTGGCATCAATGTTTTGCTTGTCTGGGCTTTATTTAAAAGATGAAGGGGAAAAGATTTCAATAGGACCCTACAGCGAGAGAAAGTTAAATGAGATATTACATCACTGCCCCCTAGAGGGGATAGCGTCAAAGACATAGAATGAAGTATTCTGAAAGCTTATAATTTTAGTGGGTTCTCCCTGTAGCCATTAACTACAACTCATATATTGCACAATCATTCCTGCAGTGGGTGGTTGGTGAACCGTACCTTTAATCTAAACTGGATAAAAATGTACCATGAACAGCTCTGGCATCTGCCGTTTCCTCATAACCAGCTTTCACATTATTACTGCTGCAGTTTAGAGAAATTTTATGATTAGTCATGGATTCATGCTTTCTTCTTCTCAATGAAAAGAAATCCCACCCGGCAGTCTGTTAAATGTACTCTAAAAAGCAGTGGATAGATCTTTATCTGCTCACCCTTGTGGTTGCCACCCTGAAATTATCAGAGCAGATCTTAGTTTCCATAGTTTGTCTCAGCCTGGTGTGGTGGAAAGTTAATTAAACTGAAACGCTCACTGTTGTGAGTAAAAAAACGTGTTTATACAGCCTTTTTTGGTTTCTGCTTCTGCATCACCTAGACGTTTTTGTGCATGTGTGGTGAGTCAGTGACTAATAGAAGCTGTTCTATAAACTTAACTACATTTTTCAGTAGCCATCAACATAAATGTATTTTTGTCAGCAATGTTCTTTTACAAGATGCACACAGTTCAGTTTATTAACTGCCAGAGCACCAAAAGTTATGGAATAAAACCATTAACTACAACTTCTGACTCTTAATTTGCTGCTTATTAATAGTTAGTAAGTTAGTTGTTAAATTAAGGTGTTGTGTTAAGATTAGAAGTGTAGATTATTTGTTTTATGAGTACTAATATGTACAGCCAATATGTTAACAGTAGGGTTTCCAATTAACAATTAATCATAAGTATTGGTCCCTAGACTGAAGTGTCCTCATGCATCAGTCAAAGGGCTTCATGTAGTTTATTTCATAAAAGACATCTGGTATCTTTTTGTTTTTGCTTCAAATCAAAGTTTGTAATGTGATTCAGCTCAGTTTGTTCATGACTTAACTCTTTGTTGAATATAACATTCCTTAGGAAGAAATTAATAGGGAAAATTAGTTCAAGTGATTCATGAGTAGCAGTGAATTGGTATTTTTGGATTGTTCTTGTATATTATAAACAAATAAAAAAAAATTATCATTTGTTTTAGTATCCCTAAGGCATTTGGCATCACCATTTTGTAGTTTTGGGTACTTGAATGCTACTTTTCTAAATCTTTTCAACCCTTAAAATGGAGTGTTTTTCTTTTCTTATTATTTTTTAAAATTCTATTATTCTTCATTGTTTTTATGTCACATAAACGCTTTCGATATTTGATTTGATTATTTATATAGTTCATTTAAAAGATATCACTCTTTTAAATAGCTTTGTGTGATTACAGCAGCCTTTCTTTCTTAACTTTCACCTACTTTCTGTTTTTTGGTTAGTGAGTGCTCTGCTTACTGATAGAGATGTCCAAATACACAATAGTGAGGAAGCTCTTTGTTTGATAAAGCCGGACATTACACAGCTCTGTTTGGTGGAGCGTGCAGCCCGTCTTAATCAAAGCCCGTCTCGCTTGTGAAAGTGTGCTGTAAACGGTCGAAACACAGACCATCCATCCACTGGTTGAAGCACACACCTGCTTACCGGTTCTCTCTCGTAAACCTCCGACCGCAGGCATAGTTTACCACTCCAGTCTTCTTCTGCTTTATCCTCTTTTCCGGTGTCACTGCAAACATGCATCTCTCTCTCTCTCTGTGTGTGTGTGTGTGTGTGCCAGGTTTAGGGAAACATGGAGAAGAACACACAGAATCTGGCTTTGATCTGACGCAGATGGTCCTTCTGGCCCACTGCAGAGGAGTTTTACAGCTAAGACATCTCACACACACTCAATGTTTCCTTCCTGCATTTCCGGAGCTATTGCTTTTCTTCGAGTGATGAGCAAAGATGTGACATGTCATCACTGCCGTGGCCAAGGCGACCGAGGCATCCACAAGGGCAACCTGCTCGAAAAATGGAAACATTTAAAATGATAAATCACACTTGTTTAAGGAACAACAGGATCAATTTGGATTGTTTGCTTTTGGTGGGGGCCAAAGTTCTGGAAAGTCCTTCTGAAGCACTCAGATTTTCTGTGAACTTGGTAATGCAACTCAACAAAATGGCATTCGAACAAACCCGGCTGAAAGCATATAATGTGTTTTCCTTTTCCCCCGCCTAAATAGCTTGAGAACCTGTAAAGATGTTTGTTCTGAAAACACAGAGGTGGAATGCACCGTTAAAACAACAGTATTCGCGAGCCTTTGAGTCACTTTTGGTATTTGGTTTTCAGTGTAACATGACAGAGGGTTGTTATCGAGTCTGTAAATCCCTTTGAAATATGTTTAGGAGTCGTAGGGTCCTGCAGGGGGGCTAAACACCGTACACAGACAGCGAGAGTCACTGCCAAATAAGCATTGCTACCTCACACTGATATATGGCCCTCCATTTAAAATCTATCCCAAAATAGACTTAGAAAGGAGAGATTGTTAAGGCTTGCACGACCGCAAGAGTCAGAGGCAAAATTGAGCAAATGATGAAAATACACAGCATTCCATCCTTTCACAAACCCATCGCTCTGTTTGAGCGGTTTCACACAATTACAGACATATTAGAGATATTTGGGATCCGAGAGTCTTGTAATGGTTTTCCCTGTGGTTGTGATTAAAGGTAAAGAGGCCAGGCAGAGGTCGGCCATTTTGAGATGGTAATGTGGGGTTGAAAGTTGACCTTTGACAGCGATGGCGTAGTTTATGTTTGGTTCAGCCGCTCTCTGATTGAGACCCAGTTCAGAGAGAGTGCACCAGTTTTTGTTGTCGCAGTTTGTTTGATGAACGATAACGGAGAGGGAGAACAAAAAGAGGAGTGAATATTATAAGTTGAGGCAAAAGGCCACATGATGGGGACGAAATATTTTACCTTATAACCTACAGTATTTATTTACATCATTTCTTAAGCCTGTGTCTGCATCAAGAGGAATATAAAGATATATAAAGGTAATTATATCTTGTACTGTGAAAAATCTTGTTACAGTTGCTTGCCTTGTTGTAAGATAAATGTCACAATCTGAAGAAATATTTGTTTGTAAAATGTAAAAATTACCCATTTAATTATTCATAATTTTTTTTTATTTTAATTTTATTGTGATTTGTCACTTTTACAGTTTTTAAATTCCTGTTTAATTTGTACAATACTTCATTTATCCGATAAACTTTATTTCACAGTTGCCTGTTGTTAATCAGAGGTTAGAAACATTGATGTTTGTTTATTTATTTCATCCCTTAGCAAGATATTTTTGAAAATTGCATTGTACACTCCTATTCAAAGTCAGTAAAGTTTTTATATATTTATTTATTTATTTATTTTTAATTCATCAAAAGTGACAGCAAAACATTTATAATATTTCAAACAAATGCGGTTCATTGAACTTTCTCTTCATCAGTGAAAGAATAAAGAAATGTGTCCGTTTCCACAAAACTATTAAGCAATGACTACGACCACAGTGTTGATCATAATAAGAAATATTTATTATGCACAAAATCAGCATATTAGAATTATTTCTAAAGAATGACATGATACTGAAGTAGTGGCTGCTTAAAATCCAACTTTGCAATAAGGAAATTATTCATTTTACATTATATTAAAAGCCTATTTCAAATGGCGGTTGTTCATAGTATTACAGTTTTTGATGTATATGTCAATCAAGGCTGTATTGTTTTGAGTATAAGACACTACTTTCAACATTTTTATTTCTTTTATAGTCCACAATCATGTAAAAAAACACGCCCACTTCAATTCAATAATGCACATCTTATATCTAATCAAATTTTTTCAACTTTATGTTTATGGTTCTATTTCAGATTAAAAATTCCATTACATATTACACTGCAGATGTTGGGATTCTGATGAAAAATAAAGTCATAATGAAATGGAAAACTCTTCCACACACACACACATACACAGATGCTTGCACAGGCAGCTGTGTTGCGCCTGATGCCGTGTTGTTTGATTTCTTCCGCCTCCCTGATGCGGAGACTGGGAGGTCACCAGCTGCAGACCACACCAAGGTGCATTCACACTGACGCCATTTGCCTTTGAGTTACTACCTCAAACAAGTGTCACTAGCAAAAACTAAACAGTAAGACTGGTCGTACCCTCCAAGGGTCAGAACCCTAATGAACGTGTCCGTTTCCTCCTATTAACACGCAGACAAAGGCAAGACCTAACAAATCACATCTGTATCAAACACACATGCTCTCTTTTCCTCCATATTTGTTCTGTCTTTTCTTCTTCTGCCAGTTGGACAGTCTTCAGCGTACAGAAAGCCTTCAGTTATTTGAGTTGCTTGTGAGGGTTTTCCAACTCTTAAAGCTGTCTAATTCACGTAGCATCTGCTTACAGTGTCCTCAACCTCTACCCATCTGTCCCATGTGAAGTTCATCATCTGGAGTGCCTCGTACAAGTTGCATCTCACTTTCCTTTATTAAGTCAGTCACTGATTGTTCTTTACTCTTTGGAAGGTTCTTTTTCAGATCTTGAGCAATCAGGTCTTTAGTATATGACCTCTCACCAAGCAGAGCTCGTTCTGTCCTTCTAAACAGGCCCTGTTCTCCTTTCAAATTTAATTGTAGCTTTCTTTTGTACTTTGATTTGAACGTCTGTGCATCCATGGAATTATTTTTCTAATAGCAAACACTTGTTAGTTCTTTGGGCTGAGATTCATCCACAAATCAGAGTCCGAGAAGCTTTAATCATTGGGTTAACTTATTTAAATGGCAGCGTAGGACAAACCATGTTATCAAAAACGTATCTGGACGCTATCATATATGTGTATGCTTCGATTTATATCTTTTTGTTACAATTGTTTTACTTTATAGCCTATGCTATATTTATACGAAGTTGACAGTATGATTCATTTTTTAGCAGAAAATTTGTTGAAAATGAAATGTGTATGATAAAAAACTGAATTGTTCTTAAGAAATTAATCTGTGTCTTATGGAAGAAAAGTGGCTGGACACACCAAATGCACCAGAATACCAACGTTTTTGACAGGAATATGGAGGATGCATGATTTGTAGCCTTCTTTGGTACAGATTTCCCACATTTATTTGATAAATGGCTGCAACTGCTCCTTACCAGCAAGTACAAAAAGACAATCTTGTTTATTTTTAGGTAGAGGACACAACTGTTTTCACCATTGGAAATAAAAAAAATTACTTAAGCACACAATCAGCATATGATTTCTGAAGTATTATGTTACCCTGAAGACTGGATTAATGGCTGTTGAAACTTTAGTCTCTCTGTTACAGAAGTAAGGTAAAATAGAAAATTGTTACTTTAAATTTTAATATTTCACAATGTTACTGTTTAACTGTATCAAATAAATGCAGACTTGGTGAGCATAGCAGACTTCTTTCAAAAATCGATCATGAACTTTTGGACAGTGGCGTTTATGTTTTTCAGTTCAGGTTTTCCATGAGTGATTTGTCTTATGAGAAATAAGCCTTTGAGATGTTTTTCTCCCAAACAACACTACAACATTTTTCGAATTGGAGTTCGTAACCATGTTTTTGGAGACATTGTGAAAAACAAAGGCATTGTGTGTGAATCACACCATTTTGTTTTTGCCTGGTACAAGAACAGAAAAGTGGAGCTAAAGCAAATGATCCTGCCATGGCACTCTGAGTGAACCCATCACGACCGTTCCGATACGGGATCTGACAGGCTGTGGCTCGGCTCTCAGATTCTTCTTTTCCATCTCCCCATCATGACAGCCAAGCAGGGAGGCCCTCCGTTCGCCTCCTTCACACGGTGACTCATTCTAACCTTGATACTCTGGGCCAATTCCCCAGGCTCTGGGCTTTCCCCTGACGGGAGAAGCCAGCGGTGTGAGTCGTAGATTCTGTGGGTTCTGCCAAAATAGCGAAGATCCTTTTGGGTTTTAGAACCAAAACGATGAATCTGGTTATGTAAGACTGCTAGAAGTGATATAGTTGTTTTGGGCCCTTTGAGTAGTTCACTGAAAAGCTCATGATGTAGCCTGACAAATTCATTACGTTATAACAAGAATGTCGTCTAAACATAAATAAAGCAGTCTGACCCTGAACTTTGAACCTGAAGGCGGCGACTCCTTTGCTCCACTAAAAATATACAAAACGTTTGAAGTGCATGGCGGGAAATTTGATAAGAAGTTGGCGTAAGGAGCGGGAGTCTGTGGGAGTGTGTGAAAGCACGTTGAGGCTAAATGCATCCACTTCAGACCAAATAACTACCACTAGCCATTAGACCTGAGATGTCTGAAGTGTGAGAGAAAATCTCGACTGCTGGTCATCCATCCAGAGGTGTGGGACAGACGGAGGCCATCTGGTTCATAACCGGGGCTACCATAATAATGTCCTGTGTGTTTAGATGGATTAATGTGAGCTGGAGTGCTCAGTATACATTAACTGTTGACATGAACTATCTGTTCTCAGGAAAACTGAGCAGTAGGTATGCTCAGAGATTTAGGATTGTATTTAAACGTAACACTACTTTACAATAGTAGAGTATTTTCCTGTTATTTATTTTCTTTAAAAAAAGAAAAATAGACTTTAATACAGTGTATAATATATATATATATATATATATATATATATATATATATATATAATTTTATTGATTTTTTACTAAATTAAACTAATGTCTTTTTAAGTAATTTGTGTATTTATTCATTATTTTTAAGTGCAAATTATAATGATTTATACATAAAAACAATTATAAAATGGTAAATGCTTTCAAATAGATGTAATATATGCATTACCCATTAAAAATATTCAATGAGGAAATGCATTAGTATTAGGAAATACAGTAGTTGCCATATACTGTAGCAATAAAACTGTTTTGTCGTGGTACATTATCATTATTTTTTTATTCAAAATTGTCTTTAAAACTAAGTTAGGCAAAGTTGATCAAACACCCGCATTATTTATCATAGATTATCAGAGATGCATAATAAATGTCAAGATGTAAAAAAACATATTAGCAAGAATCAGCCCTTTAAGTGTGACCCCTAGGAAAAAGGTCATGTTACTTAAAAACAGCAAATTATTAATTACTTTAAAGACTGAAAAGAGACATGGTATTTCCGACAATGTTTTTGGAAAAGTGAAAATTAACAATAATATGATAAGTATATTGTAATCATTCAGGTTCCAGCTAGTTCACCCATTTGCGAGTTCATGATCCAGGTTTGAAAAACTGTAATGTATTGTGTAAAGTTGTGTGGTCCACTCTTTCTGGTGCATCAGAGTGAGATTTGGTTTAAATAAAAAGAATATCTTAAAGATGACAAGATCTTGCCCAGATGTGAGTACACAGTTAGACGCTTGTAAATGCTTTAAATCATAGACTTAGTCACTCTGGACCTGAAGAGACATAAATCAAATGTAACCAAGGAGCAAGTTTAGCAAGCACACCAAAGACAAGGTTTACCAAGCTCCAAGTGGAAAGAACATTAGAAAGAGTGATGTTGTTTATGTACACTGTGAGCCGGTGTGTGTAAATGAATTGGGATTCTGTCGCCGGCGAGTTTCTCATCTGACTAGAGGGGTGATTGTTGCTGTTTTCATTTCCATAAAGCACTAGTGTGAAGGGGAACGCATGTGGGTAAATGAATCTGTTAAGATGGATATTCCGCTTGGCTTTACCGCTCGGACTTCTATAGCATTATGTTTCTGTCCACAAATGTTCCTCATTTTCTTGGCAGCGAGCGAGGAAACAATGTGCTTGACTGCTTCAGAAGAGGTGGGGGAGAAAGTACATAACTCTGCTGCGACCGTTGCGGTGTTGTTCTAGGTAATTGCAATTTCGCGGCTTTAGAAAAATACAATCACTGTAATTGCAAAATTAAAAAATAGCAATATTTTAATTGCTTCCAGGCGGTTAGAGATGGAGTGATATTTCAGCTGCCTCCGTCTCGACACACAAAGTGCTAGACATATGTTGAGGTGTTGTAATTCTGCCACCTAGCTTGACTTCAGCTGAACCCTCATTCAACCAACCCCATGTTAGGAGCGTTCATGGAAACTGCCACATTGCATGCTCAATCGCGTCTTTACCATGTTTCTGAGTTTGAGACAAATTTGCTTATCTGATTCTTCGGTGGAGGCCTGGAAGTGTAAGGGAGGCATTTTTGTGTTGCATGAGCAGCAGCTTGACATGAGGCATTTGGTCTGGATGAAAAGAAATATAATGCTGTAGGTCAGGGGTGGCCAGTCCTGTTCCTGGAGATCTACCTTCCTGCAAAGTTCAGCTCCAAAGCCTAATCCAACACATCTGAACAAGCTAATTAAACACTAGAAACACTTGATATTTTTGTGTTCAAACAGAGTTGCAAATGAACTCTTTAGAAATAGGATTTGGAAACGAGACACATCTGAAGGTAACTTCTTAAGCTGGGTGAAGATGATCTGACACTCTTAAAGGGATAGTTCACTTTTTTTAAATTTGAAGTTTGAATTTTTATTTTTTTTTTAATTTGAAGTTTATCAGCTTACCCCATGGGCGTCTAAGGGTGTCTGAGATTTTATAGTCAAACCGTTGTAGTCTGTCAGTCATATAATGGCTGGTGTAGTGAACTTTCTTTACTGTATGAGAGGAGAAAAAAACATGCACAGAGAAAAATTCTACAGTTTGACTTTTTTGGTTGATTTTTGGTTCCACAAAGAACCATTCTGTCAAATGTTCTTTAAAGAACCATCTTTTTCTTACTTTTTTAGAATCCAAAGAACAAAAGATTGCCACAAAGAACCTTTTGTGAAGCAGATATGGTAAATGTTCCTTATGGTACCATTTAAACAAAAAGGTTTTGCTATGGTACAGTATGTGAAGGACATTTTTAATCTTGTACGTGGTTTAGAATTAGGATTAAGGACCAGATGGAAAAATGCCTCCAAACCATCAAGATCTGGGAGACCAACAAACCAGTTTAGGCTGGTTTAAAAGTTTTTAATTTATTTATTTTTTCAGCAGGAAATGACATTTTGAGCTATACTGATTTTCAAGTTGCTAATGTAATTTGGGAATACAGATATATGAACCTTGTGACAAAAAGTCCAGTCTTGATGTCAACAAATTTTCATTATGCTGAAAAATTCAAGTATAAACATGCATTTCATTTAGAACAAAACTATCAAATGGAGGGAATGAGAAGAAAAGTGAGATGTTGAAGTATAACGTTGCCTGGCTACTGTTCAGAAGACGTCCGCTGCAACAGCTTGGCCATGTAATAACATGCGTCAACGATATTTAAAACAACGGCGCTGCTACCGCTGCTGATGAGCTCTCTTGTCCTCAGCATGTTTACACCAGCCAGACTGTTCCCGCTCATTTCGGCCTCACGATTCATGAGAGGAACCAACACATTTTTCATGGAGCCCTCTGAGTTCATATAAACGCCGTGGATGTTTGGAGAGCGCTGGAGGAAGAGGTCTTCCTAAGACCCTCTAAATCCAGGGAATTAGGAATACTTGCAGCTGACACTGTGGAATCTCACACTTTATATGTTTGTAGTCAGAGATTACTTTGGCCTTTTAAAAGCAGAAGTTATATTTGCATGAGCAAACGAGCTGTTAAAACAATCCTGACTGTAAGAGGTAACGTTTTTTTGCTTATATTAAAAAGTTGGTTATATTTATATATGAACCATGCAAAAAAAAGCAAGACAACCTAAAGCAGAGAAAGCCCTTGGCTTTAGCAGATCTAAATGGGATTTATATCTCTGCTAAACTGCAGACAGGAAGCATAAAGCCAAGTTAGACAGTTGTGCGAACTGTAGTCTTAAGACACAATTGACAACCACCATCAAAGTGTCTCCAAAAAGTGAAAATAATACTCAAGGTCTAAGTCTGTCGGAACAAAATCAGCCTTCCTCTGTAAACCAGAGAGAGAGAGTGACAGTGACGGACTCCGATCAAGACCGACTCACATCTGAAACACATTTGGCACATCTGAGATCCTATAAAACTGTAAGAGTTCAGCTAGTAAACCATCACTCCTTAGTGATGCTCTGTGGAAACGTATCTCCCCTACCAGGCAAAGCTGAGGGACAGAAGCCACATATACAGCTCCTGTTTAGCTGCAGGTTTGGATTTGATTACTGTAAAACATGGCAAACTGGGAAAGGCACATCCCCAAATACTGAAAATATATTTATGATTTATTACATTTCACTATGCTTATACTGTACATACAGTACGCATGTAAATATTTGCGTTAAACTTATCTAAAAGTAATTTATTATGTTATGTTTGTCTCTAGATGTTTGTTGTGTTATTTCAGTACTACCAAAATCAGTCCATGAAGTAAAAATGTTCAAATTTGTTATAAATGATTTATCTGTGCACACAGAATAGTTGCAATAACCCAAATATGCAAATTTGCTGATATTTTACATCTAAGATGTAGAGTTTGTTTCTTCATTGGAACGTATTTGGAGAAACTTGCTCACCATCAGATCTTCTTTAGTTAATGGGTGTCCAAAAAGCTGATAAAACATCACAAAAAGTAATTCATACTCCAGTTCGTCAATTAATGTCTTGTGAAGCAAGAAGCTGCATGTTTACAATAAATTAAATCCACAGAGATGCTCTTAACACTTAAAATTCAGCTTTCCTCTATCCATATCAATGATTTCTCTACTGAAAACATCTTGTCTTAATCAGTTGAGAAATATGCACAAATCAAGCACCGCTTATAAAAGAAAACCGTTCAGTATGATTCTAAGAGGAGGAAGCATTATTATGGATAATGGGCCAGAAGCGGGAGTTTAAAGTAAAATGTCTTAATGATGGATTTGTTTCTTGCAAACAAGCAGGTTTTTTTCTTAACAAGACATTAGTTGATCAACTAGAGTAGTTTGGATAACTTGGATTGTGTCAGCTGTTTAAACTCAATTTGACGGCACCCATTCACTGCAGGGGATCCTTGGTGAGTGATGTAATACTAAATTTCTAGTTCAGAGAAAGTGTCCATTCTTCAGGTCAAGCTCAGTCGCCCTGTGGTTTAGAAGGCATGTATTAGTTTGTAATGTGAATGTTAGCGTTTGATGAGCCACTGTCTCATGGTTTGGTGCCCATGTCAAACTCATTCTTCTGATCATGGGTGCATGTGTCTCGACTGGTTTACTCCAGATTCTGGTCTGTCCTTTTCACTTTTCCAAGTGGGAACATGATCCTTAATTAGAAGCAGCAGGCGTTAAACTCATGCTCAGACGCTAGCAAAAACATTGCTAATCTTAGCTGGAACTTTAGATGTTAAGAATAGTGTTTGGAACGCAATGGCGGTTTTTGTCTATCATTGGCCACTCTTCTCACATCGTGTTGGTGTAAACTGTTCTCAAGACTGAGGTAAATCATTCAGTCACACACAAGCGCCTGTTCAAGGTCATCATATCTGAACAATGCTCTTCAGAATAAACCCCTAAATAAATAAAAGTAATGATTGCTTGCTGCTTGAAGGCATCGTTTCTGTAAACACAAAGATTTTGGAAACCCCCTTCCCTCAGCTGAGAAGTTAACAGCTCATCGCCATTTTTAATATTTTTTTTTTTATTTCTGAAGCAATAGATATGACAAGGTCGTTCAGAATTAAACAACTGACTCCCTTTTCATAAATGAGTTTTAATTGGAAACTGGTGTGAAAGGAAGAGGAATTTACTTGTAATTTAAAAATGTTTACCTATCATCCCTTTTAAGCATATAAACCTAGTTAAAAATGCATTTATTTTGATTTTTTCCTACAATCGAATTCAAATTGACCATCCTATTCGCTAATTTCACAAGTTTTTAGAAATGAAAACCGTCATTGATTGATAGATAGATAGATAGATAGATAGATAGATGTATAGATAGAAGGATGGATGGATAGAAAATGAGAGAGCCAGATTGGGATGGAAGAGAGAGTATGTTTATGTAGGAGTGCACTCTGATGTATTTTGGTTAGGGCTCTTAGGGAGCCTGACAGTCTCAAACCATCTTTTCTTCCATAAGTCAAACTAAAATGAGCTGGTGTTTATGTAAAGCATTTATTCCACCTGTTCACCATTTCACAACTGAGAACAATTAAAACTACAGAGGGAAACGAACTCTGCAAACACATGTGGACATCAGCAGCAGGCACATGAATAAGAGGCTTCCAAAAACAAAATAGTCTTCTTTACAAGAAGTTATATTTACTCTGAAAACAAAGTCAACAAATATTTTGGTGGATGGTGAACTTGCAGGGCCTTACTCAAAACGCTGAACAAATTATGATCAACTGGAAACAGCTGGTTGCCACGACATCTACGCAGAACCAGCCACATCCAGATATTTCCGTTCATTTCCCTGCGCACAACACACTGCAGGCAATTAAAACGACTGATCTGAGTGAGGAAAATACGAACACACTGAGAAAACAACACATCCATCATCTCTAATAGAGCTCATTACACATACCAAGACCACAACCTTCACAAAAGCAAGAGAACTTGTCATATATTTCACATTCATATAGGGAAACTATAACGCTTATTCCAGTTGAAACTACTGTTGGTTTCTCGTAATAAGTATTATTTTTATGACTTTTCATGCTAAAATTGTTGATTTCTCTTATAAACTTAAGAAATTAACTTGGCTGTTCATGTTCACGCTACTTCAAGAATGTTTACTTACTTTTTTGCTGTTTTAATATGTACGTCTTTCCTTTTTCTATGAACATTAAATTAAATTGTGGATACAAATTTTTTTTTTTTGCTGCAATAGAGAATGGTCCCCACATTTTGTTACCGAGTCAAAGAGGAAAATGTCTCTGTTGTGAGTTTCGGAGAATGTGATGACGGCTCCTGATTCAGCTGAGTTGATTAAAGCGAAGAGCGGAGTTTTTGAATTTGACTGCAACGCGTCTGGGGGCCACATGCCGTGAGCACGTAACTTTTTCGACTCATCACTGTCTTTTGTGTTTTTCTTCTGTTCCACACTGAGCTCCCCAAAATTTCCCTCTCTTTTCTTATAGCTGCCCATCGGCAAGCACTCGCCCTACTTCAAAGATCTTCTGTGTATGTTTTCTTAATCCTTGCTCTCCATGGAACCGTTGTTTTCTCTGCCGTTGCAGCCGGGGGTGTTCGGGGGGTTGGTATGGGCTCTGGCAGCTGTGGGCCTCTTAGAGTGCCACTCTGCCTCAGGCACCATGTGGCCTGCTGCCACGCCAGCTTCATGTGGGCCGACTCCGACGAAGGGAAGCTGAATAAACACAAACTCTGTGTTTTAAGAGTTGGCTTTGCTATTTCAATGGGAAAAAAGTGGCCGTCGCGTAGCAGAAGCAGAAGCAGGTGAGTAAATGAACTAGGACAAAATGACTTCCTGCTCCCAAAGGGAAGTTGCATGGGGCACAGAGGTCAACAGGGTCAGCACTGTGTTTGTGGATATTATCTGCCTGGAGACTCATGCTCCTGCATGGACCTCAGTGTGCGCTGATTTCTTGCAGCCATTCGTGAACGTGAACTTGAACTAGTATGTAACTTAACTGAAGTGCTCCTTTCTCTTATGAAATCCCTGATTGATAGCCTAGAAGTTACGCCTGGTGAGAATGGCTAATAGCCTGACTTCAGCATCGAAGCTCTGGGGATGTATTTTTCATGGGTGATTTTTGAGTCTGACAGCCAGTTAGCTAAGATCATCAAGTAATGTGGATCATAATTAATGAGTTAGCACAGGTGTGTTTTAAGGGGTACTTTTCCATGTTCCCAGAACATCATGCTTGCTAAACCATACACTGCTTATTTCAAACATTCGTTTGTTAAATATGCTGGTGTGCTAGGGGCACACACACATTACAGATCTGCTAATTGAACTTTTATATTTAAACATTTAAAAACTACATGTCAAATCTTTTTGTAAACCTAAACTCTTGAAATAATATTTCAGTAAGCTCATCCAGTATTGTTGACAATCTCAACACTTTAAAAAAAAATTTCACACAGTTTTTTTTTTTTTATGATGTGATCAACAAATCGTTGCATTAAAGTCCTTTCTGGTCAAGTGACACCTGCTTGACCCCCCCCGCTATGCCAGCCTTTGAATGGATAAAAATAAGTAAGCAAATAAAGAAATGCTCCTCACATCTGCTGATCCGGAGCAGCAGACGAGTCAGTTGTATCCTCTGAAGTCTCAGTAGGTGGAATCCTTGTGATCAGCAAGCAAACAGCACAAGCAGCGTAGCAGTCTGTGGCTGTGTGTGGCAGCCGAAACCCGTCTCCTGGGAATCTGGAGAGTCGCACACACATACCCACGCCACATGTGGCTGTCCTCTTAGGCAGCTGTGTTTTCAAAAGCTGTGGCCCCTGATGGGCATATGAAGTGTCCCCCGGTTCAACAGGGGCTTCGGCACAGAGTTTCACACGTCGTTCAGAGTCAAGTGGAAGATGAGAAGCTCTCAGTGAAATTCACAGTCACTCCGGGGGGTGTGCACCATTCAGAATTGTATTGCGAGTGCCTTTTAAATTTTACGTTTGAATTGAGTAAACAGGATGCAGAATAAATGTTGTAATGTGAATTGAAATACTTTCTCAATGTTATGGCTCATTTTTTCTAGGGCGAGATGGGAGTGTTGTTAATGGGATTCCAACCACAGCCAACAGATTACCAAAACCACTCATCATTTTATTTAAGAGTAGTATTATGAATTTAAGGAGCAATAGCTCCGGAGAGCTGTTAACAAACAATGTCAGATGGTTGGATGGATAGATTTTCACTCTGAAATTACTCTGAAACTGCAAATAACATTGAGTTAAATGTTGAAGCAGAGAGACAAAATTAGTATTCTTTTTGAATTTGCTATTTGTAACTCTATGAATGAAGATACATTTTTGTCATGTTATTTGTAAAAAGATTTCCCCCATGTTTCTGCTATGTTACACCATAGAACAAATTTTTATATCAACTACCCATATATAGAGATAGATGAATTGATAAGACTTTAAATTACTTTGTTCTAATTCAGATTCCAGTTGAACTTTCTGTCGAGTATTGCCAATTTATTAAAAATAACCAATCACTGAACTAAAAGTAAAATCTTCATAACCCTTATTTCGGCCTTTTAGCACTGAAGACACACTTTTGGAATTGAGCTAAGCCAACCATTTACACCAAACTAGCTCATCTGAGTGCCAAATGCAGGACGAATCGCCACCCCTTACCTAAACAATTACACCATCTTAATAAATCTGCTGTCTGGATGAGCTCCAGCGCCTGGTATCCACCAGACAGAAGCGTGCAGCACATGCCGTCCAAGATGTTTCGTTCTCTTTCAATCCCACTCTTTCTCTCCATTTTTCTTTTGCGTTTTTCCCCCTTTCTCCCTCTCAATGGTATTTCAGGCTTCTGGTTGTGGGGGTAATGCTTCTTTAATGAGTATCTCTTTTTAATGCGTTCCCCTGCATCAGTGGCTCAGTGGAGGCTTGTGGCTGGTGCCGTGTGAATGAGCACGTTAATGTAGCATGTAATAGATCCCGAGAGAGCCTGGCATCAACCGGAGGAATGTTGGGATGGGAAGCGCTCCCAGTGTCGTGGCCGAAAGCGTGAGGTACACGTCCTACAGGTGGTATATGACCAATGGTAGTTGGCCCAGAGTGCCATGCTCCACGCTGACCGCACTCGCTCCGAACACGCTGTATGTCTTGGCAACAGTAGCTTCGGTGTTCTCACCGCTTTCACATGACGAGATCAAAGTTTCCACAGAAGTTCTTTTCACATGAAGCTGAGTGGGATTTCGGCACATACTTCACCTTCAATCCTTTGGAATTCCCAAATATCTATAGAGGAAATCAGGCTGCCAGCAGTTATTTATGCATAGAGAAAGCTGGATGCGTGGAGTCCCCTGCACCCTGTTAGTCAAGCTCAACTACGTAGTGGTGCATTTACAATGGTATAACATCTAACAGTGCTATAAATCTACTCCCTGCCATTTCATTTCATTATCATCAATCAAATGTCTACACAAAATGTATAGTTGAGCTTGTTCACCCCAGCTTTGCCTCTTTATTTGGTTTTGTGGAAAGCTGTAAAACTAAACTGATGATGTTGATGTAAGAACACTGTGGGCCGCATTGCTCCAGGGAGAAGCACTTGTCCTTTCCAACCACCAGCTGAGGGCATCCTTTCCCATAGTTTGAGAAACCGTCAATTACTGAGAATCACTGTATCCTCTGGGAATAACCTTCTCATGGTGTAATGAAACCAGTTTAGAAAAACAAAAACTCTGGAAACAGAGTATTGACAATAACAATAGTAATCTTGTTCATTCATGTTGCATTCCGTGGATGTAAAACATGAATTCTTCAAAGGCTTTATTGCTGTGTTTGTGGTCTTTATGGTACAGACAAAAGCACTGGATGAGAAGAGCTTGCTTTTTTTGTAAAGAATTCATTTAAACAGTATGGAAAGTGCTGTACACACAAAAGCTTTCAATGTCAAAATATGTTTTCACTTTTTACCGATCTGGAGCTGCTGACACTGTTTTCAGTGGAAGAGCTTGTCTTTTTTAGTATATGTGATTGCTGGGTTAGATGCATCCTTGGTTGCAAGGTGGTAGTGTAATTTAAAATACCTGTTACCTTTTTTATATATTTATATTTCAAAATGCAACTAATTCCTGTGATGGCAAAGCTGAATTTTCAGCGTCATTACTCCATTTTCAGGGTCTCATAGCATCTTATTTTATTCTCAGGATAAAAATACATTATCTATATTACAGTATATAGTAATTTTATTCTTTTGCATTATAAAGACAGCTCAAAAAACAGAATTTATTTTAATTACAAGTCTTTTTTACCATGTTTGCACTGTTGATAAATCTAATTCTTCCTTGTTAAAAAAAATCGTATTGACTCCAATCTTTTAAACAGTAGAGTATTTTTTGGTAACACTATATTTTAGGCACCAATACTTACTATGAACTAGTTGCTTATAATTAGCTTGTATATTTCTAGAATTTTGGCTGTTTGTTTGTACTAATAATAATGCTTTATTTATATTCTTCATCCCCAATACCTTAACAAAACAACTACCTTACTAACTATTAATAAGCAGCAAATTAGGAGTTTGAGGCAAAAGCCATAGTTCACTGTTTGTGACCTATTTATTTATTTTTAATAACTCCTCAGTATTGCCATATTAGCATAACTGCAGAGAAACTAAGTAAATAGCATTTAACAAATAGAAATGCTATTAACGAATAAGAAATAGGTCTTGGAATAGACAAAAGAAAAATTTAACAAGTAAAGATGAACTATTATATTATAATGTGTATAAGTTTAGTAATTGAGACAGACAAAGCCTCTCTTACTCTGGCAGACAGACACATACTGTTCCCCTAATGGGATGGGGACGTTTTCATCCGGTAAATGATCAGATGTATTGTTTATCAGTGTCATTCTGTGGTAAAATCTCCCCCGGATTGTGTATTTTGTGCATTCTGTCAGAAAGTGCAGCTGTCTGGATTTTGCTTTGATCGCAGTAGTGCAACTGGACACAACAATTCCTCCTGAAGCCGCCATGTTGTTCTCAGACCGTTTCTATAGCAATGTCCACTCAGTCTTAGTTAGTTGTTTATCTATCACTATGTACACAGTGTAGTGTCTTTTAAGGGTCAGACAGCATTGTTTTTTGTGCTTGTATACTTTGTTGTTGTGTTTGAGTGCTGATTGTCTTTAATTCAATAAGTCTGCCAGTATTGTTCTGGTCCAGAGCATTAATTTGATGGGTGTTATGGGAAGAGTTGGAGAGATGTTTATCTCTGTTTTCTCTTCTTTCCCTTTAATATCTGTGTACGTCTCATTGTAAATCCTCACAGCGTTGAAAGGGAGATTTAAGAAAGCCTTGCTTTCTGAGGCCTCCAAGACGAATATAAAAAGAAAGAACATATACCTTCATCCTTTTCTCCTCATCTCTCCAGAGCAGGGCAGTGTGCGATCAGCTTACCTGAGAGAGATGGATGAGGTGACGAGAGAGTGGAGGGAGGCAGCCGAGAAAGAGGAGTAGAGACGACCTCCCAGGAGAGAGACGGATGGAGAGATTTGGACTGAAGGATGGTGGCGGAGGAGGGGCCCACTTACACTTCTCTAAGTGTGGTGATTACGTTAAAACACCATCGGGCTGTCTAAAGTTTCACATCAACAGCTTGACAAGATCAGAGAAATGTGAATCACGGCATGCTCATCTGTCAGTGGTTGGATGTTTTCAGGAGAGCGCACACTCCCCCATCACCGCAAAGACGCACCTTTATTTTTCTCAGACATAAATGATAAATGAAGAAAATATTTCCCGTTAACCCATGATTAAATGCTCAAGGAGTCGGATCTCTCATCATTTGCACCACACTTTCAGTTTTGCCGATGAAAACACAAGCTAAGACCGTACTCACTTGTTCCATTAGTTTCTGGGGTGAATTTCAGAATTGTGTGAATGTGTTTTATAATGTTTATTTAGTCATTTGTCTTAATATTTTTCTGTCAGTGAAGTGCTGTTCGTCTCGCCTTCATAGATCTCTGCCATTTCCTCATATGTTCATCATGTTTAAATGTGATGAAGAACAAACTCCTTTTGCTGTCTTGGATTTGTATATATGTGCATGCAAAGTTGCTCAGTGAACAGGGAATTATCTACCCTTTAAAAAAGAAAATTTAAAATATTGAAAAATCATGAATCGTGGAGAGCAGATGTGGGGCAGATGATTAGATGATTTAAATGATCTGTCCAACTTTGTACTGTAGTAGTCATTGTCTTTTGCTGACTGTAATATTGTTACTTGGGAATTACTTTCTTGATCTAATTTCTTGCTTTAAAAAACATAGTTATTAGAGCTTTATTTAAGTAATCATACCTGGTCAGGTTTAATACTGAGGGAAGTAAGTGTTATAGGTTAAAAATATTTGTAGCTCAGTACACACAATCTGGACAATCTGGAAAATCCGGACAGAATAACAAGCTTTTAGTTTAGGGACCAGTTATCACTGTTTTTAACTTTGACTTTATAAATTAGTAAATTACTAAGTGTAACGTGTTGACGCGGGTGAGGTCGCGGTCTCGCTTCTCAGTGGGACAGGAAGGCTCGGAGACAGGAGTTTCAATGAGTGAATATTTAATTACGAGAAACAACGAAGGCTGACGAAGGCGCGCAGACCAACACACAACATGACGTACTTCACATCTACAACTGACGCTAGACTAAAGACAGGGAATCAAATAAATACAGAGACTAAATAAAGACAAAGGGAAACACCTGGACACATGGCTGGTAGGGAGTGAACACTGATGAGATGGGCGGAGTTACAAACAAGGCACAGCACATGAGAGAATGACAAGAAAACAAAACACAGAGCACATGGACAAGATAAACATAAACACAAGATCAGGTGACAGTGTGACAGAGCCCCCCCTTAAGAGTGGCTTCCAGATGGTCGACCTCCCGGACAATATGTGATACAGGATGGCCCTGGGCAGATCAGGACCCTGGGTAAACCACAGAGGGTCAGGAGCCTTGGGAGGCCATGGCGGATCAGGAGCCCTGGGTGGTGGATCATGAGCCTTGGCTGGCCATGGTGGATGAGGTGCCAGCTGAGGAAGCTCAAGAGCAGTCCAAATCCAAGCCCCTGTCCCGCCCACCCTTTCCAGAATCCACACCCTACTAAGTTCCGGCCATGGTAACTCACAGTTATTAGAAGATTCAAATGGCTCAAGCCAGGGTGACTCAAAGGGCAGTAATGGCGGTTCGATGTTCGCTACAGGCAGCGACGGCGCACGGGGCCGTGATGGCGAATCAAATAATTAAATTAGTGATGAGGCTTCATTTATCTCAGGTGTGCCCCATCACGCACCACCAGCTTGTTCTGCTTGTTCCTGCACCCCTCCTCTTTTGCACACCCACTCCTGTCGGGAGCCTGGTAACTGGTGGCAAATTTACTTAACTTGTTTAATGCTTTTGCAAACCGACTTAAAAATAATGTGTCTGCAGTAACTGATATTGCATCTTAACCAGACAACTGAGAATAGCTGATGTTAATGGTCCACCAAAACCCTTCCCAACAGCATAACCTATACCTAAATACAAAAAATTCAATGATTTGCTATGAAAGGCAAGATGGCAGGTTGGTCATGGTTCTGTGCAGACTCAGAGATGAAAGACTACAGGTGCCTCAGCTCCTCAGCCCAGCTTTAGTATTTATTTTAAAGCAAGATGCATTTAGATCCTCGCCATTTGCTTTCCAACTTTACACAAAACCTCAGTCATTTATCATAGTTTATGGATTTTGTAATTGTTTATCAATAAAATGGACCTTTTGGCAGAGCGGTTTGTGGCGTTGCCTGCTGTGCATGTGTATGCTCATTCTTTTTCTTCTTTCTCTCTGGCATTTGGCATGCATGTTGATGGATGCTCTGAGGAGAACGGTTCCTACAGGTCCAGACAACAGAACCAATCACCCTGGACTGTAAACATGAAACTGCAGGCCAAACACAGACCACTAACTCAGCACATGACAAAGTCTTTCAGCAGCATCATACACTGCAATAGCAAACATCTGTCCAGCCCACTTAACCAAGGCCAAGTAAGTCTTGACACATTCCCAACCAATAGTGTAGATTTGGCCTTTGAGGCCGAGGTTAGTTTTTTGCATAAAGTGGCTTAATGTAGACCAGTATTTGTGACCATTGTCTCCCAGGAGCCAACGTAAGTGGTGTATATTTATCTGAACACTTTGTTTAGTCTGTTTTCCTTCCATTAGAGCTTTTTCTTACCTTTTAATGATGTTCTTGCTTACATTTGATGGTCATATGTTCCTTTGGCGGATGGAGAGACGTATTAGAGAGTAGAGACTACTGTAATGTACTCAATTTGGGTAGAAATAAAAGGACTGCAGAAAGGGAGTGGAGATATTTTATGGAGTGGCAGCAGATGGCTCCTGTAGGCCTGCTCGTGACCATGCTAAGTTCACGAGCATTTTTCACGAGCAGTGCAGTCAGTGAAAAGACTACCTGACTCACTGAACTGGTATGCAGTTTAGATAGGGTGACCAGATTGTTTAAGTTTCAAACCAGGGCACAAAAAACGGGTGGAGTGTATTGCTCTGAATTTTTTTTTTGTTTATAATACATTCATTTGTGTAAGGTTTGGTGAATTTACTGTTGCTGTAAACCGTGATGAATGAGTAAGTGTGTCAACACTTTACTGGCAGTGTGTGTATACGATGACAGAGCTGCAGTAAGTGTTTGAAGATGTTGTGGCAACAAAATATATCGCAAGCTTATTGCCTGAAAAAAAATCTCTGAAAAAATCTTATTTTATAAAAATAGAAAAGGCCACACCAAAGGTTTAATGATAGCTACACACTGGTATCATTTTCAGAATGTGTTTTTTTTGTCAGCTGATTAGCAATAAAAACAATGACAGCTAATCAGAATTCTCCCGACTTTAACAAACCTGAGCATTTAAAGTGGCAGAAGAATGATATTGTCAGTTGGTGTGGACAATTCATGTAGTTATTGTTACAGTTATCCTTACTAAATGTTCTTGGTGTGAATGGACTTTAATGCAGTAATGTACCTGAAAATTATGGACAGATTCCTTATGATCTTTATGGTTGACTCATTAAAAAACTGATTCATAAAAGTCATTATCACAATTTGGACAGCATTGCTGTGTTAACACCAAGAATGATTACTATAAAGATAACAATATCAGCGAACAATATGGTCTATTCTAAGTGTACCCTTAACTGCCGCTTTAAATTCTCAAGCTCATTATAGCAGGATTGATTCTGATTAGCTCTCAATGTTTTTTATTGAGAAGTTTTTTTTATTAACAAGTGAAGATGGTTTAAATCTAAACCCAGCTTTATTCAATGGTGTAATGAGATAAAAATCTTAAACAAATCTTTAAAATTGTTAAAGGGGTCATATGATGAGAGTATTTTACATGTTTCTTTCTCTTTGGAGTGTTACAAGCTGTTAGTGCATGGATAAGATCCCTGAAGTTGCAAAGATTAACGTTGCAAAACCAAAGAGATTCTTTATAAAAGTTATGACTTGTCCAAGCCCTCTCATTTAAACACGCCCCCACTTTTCTGCATCACAGAGGGGGTTTATTTTCAAACTCTGGCCAAATGTCTATGCAAAGCAAGAAGGCGGAACTATTTTTAAGCTGTAGCGTTGCTGGACGTGCTGTGCAGCAATACAATCAATAACATCACAGATAAACATCACACAAACAAACTAAAAAAACATTTAAAAGCAGTTGCATATTGTTAGATCAACTTTGATTTGCCAGATAACTGATTTAAAATGATCTAGAGTCAGCAGATTTTCTAATTTTAATTTAGATTGGAAGAGATTCCAATCAAACAATGCTGCATACATAAAAGACATCTTGCCTAACTCAGTTCGGGTAAGAGGAACGGCAGTGGCGGTTTTTGGCACGGGCGAACAGGGCAGCCGCCCTGAGCGGCATTTTTTCTTGTCACGTGGGGGGCGGCACACGAATTTGGAGGAAAAATAATA
>JAUCMT010000024.1:10803436-10850578 GCA_032357475.1 Enteromius thamalakanensis | reverse complement strand
CTTCTACTAAATACTGAGCAAAGGGTTTGAATACTTAGGACCATGTGATATTTAAGTTTTTCTTTTTTAATAAATCTGCAAAAATGTCAACAATTCTGTGTATTTCTTTCAATATGGGGTGCTGTGTGTACATTGAGGGAAAAAATAATAATTTTAGCAAATAGGTGCAATTCAATAAATTGAAAAATGTAATACTTTTCATACCCACTGTACAATACTGTGTGTTTTGATAAAATTAAACCATTTCTACCACGGTATTACTTTCCACCACACCTCAAATGACGTTTTGTATATAATAATTGTATTTTTAAGTGAACTATAAATAATTGTATTTTTATTTAATACTTATTTTGAAATATAACAGTTAAGTATTATTAGATTTTTGTTTTTTATTTTGTGTATTTTTATTTTATTAATAGCCTAATTAAATAAAGCACAATTAGTGGTCTGAACTTACTTACCCCTCATAATTTTTATTTTATTTTAAAACCCCTGATTACATTATATTCATTCAATTATATTTTTTTGTACTTGTAATATTTTTTCCTAAAAATAATATTTATAGGGCAAACTATGTTGTCTCTATGTGCTATGATGAGAACCAGACCAAAAAACTTACAGTATGTCCACCCCTGAATATAATATAAGTTTCAGCAGTGAGCTGCCTCTCAATATCTCTGCTGAACAAAATTTGTGTATTGCTAATTATTTTTAGTGCATTCACAGTATTGACATACTTTTATCTGTTTGCCTGTTGTATCTTATGCATGCATGAAATAGATAAATTATTATTTAAAACCTGGTGTATTGGATTATTTAGATCGATGTGCCAGACTAATGAAAATCATGCTTAAATGGATTTAAAAACTAGCAAAGATAAATACCGAAAGTAGAAAAGAGAAACCTGTTTGTATTAAAATCAACCCCTGATATATGAAAACACCCCTGTGTTATTTTTGTATCATCCAAATGCATGAAGTCACCAATATGTGTTGTGAAAGACAGGTAGATTGATGTGTGTGGGAGGGTGTGATGGAGAGAGAGAAAATACTCCTCAGCTAAGATCTATGACTTTGTGAATCAGTATTAGCAAAGGCTGAGCTGTTCTTGATCTGTTTACAGAAGGAGGAGTGTGGGAGATAAGAGAGACACAGATGAACGGCTATACAGCAGCTTCAGCTCTGAATCACAGAGGGGGGTGGACAAGAAATAACAGCGTCATTCAGATTGATAAGAAAAAGAATAGCTTGAGTGCAGCGAGAGCGGGAATGTTCGGGAATGTGCACTGTTCAAGAGCTGCTTTCAGACAACATTTTTTATGGCAACAAATGAAGCTAGTAATTCTGTATACATATCCAGGGCTTTTCACCTCAGTGGTTGATGTGTTCATTTGCCCTTTCTGCTCATGTGGTGGATCTGTAACGTGAGATGCATTTTTTTTTTTTTTTACCAATCACTGATCAAACTCTAGAAGACGTGACCTGAGGTGAAAAGCCTGTCTGTATCATTTGCCTTCTGTCTTTCTCTTGCCCTCAGTGTGTGCCGATTTAAGAAGGGCTCCATATCTCCACATGCTGTCGGACGGCTGCCAGAAAGGGCAATCGTTTTGCTACCTCTTCAGCAGCAGACATAAGTGATTAGCAGGTGAAGAATCGGCCATGTGCTTGGGGTCATGCTGCACTGGGCTGGAAATTTCCAAAGCAAACAAATGCACTAATAGCGGCTATCTTGGGGGAGTGGGTTGTATTGTGTCTGCAATTTTCGATAAAGCAAATATACTCTTCACCTTATTCAAACAGAGCTGTCCTGCAATCATCTGTATGGTTTCATTATTATGGTTATTTGTGAGAAAAGTTTTAAAAAATGATTTGCTCATTGATTTGATAATGTAGTAATGTCAAAGGATTTGAAGGAGAAAAAGTAAAGAAAAAAGTGAAGTATCATGAACTAACACAAAAATTTTTTGCATCAGCATTTATTAATCTATGTGAATGGTGTAAATGTATTATTATAATGTACTATATGAAATGTATGTATTTTAGCATTTTAGCATTTTTACATTTTTGGATAGGATTTAAAAATATGTATATATAGTATGCTCATCAATGTTACATTAATTGGTGTATATATATATGTGTATATATATATCCACCCCCCACCAAACTCACACAGACATGATGCCAAATTGCTGTATATATATATATATATGTTTTTTAAATGAGCTTTGAAAATGGTTGTTGCTTAATATGTTTGAAGAATATCATAAAGGTATTAACTGCCACTTTTTGATAAACTGAATGAATTCTTGCTGAATAAAATTACCATTATTATTTTTTTTATCTTTCTGAACTCTAGTAATGTATTATTTATTTATTTTGCTGTTATTTGTTTGTCTATTATTTATATAAATTAAAGTTAAGCAAGATTAATAAATCCTGTTTATATTTTGTAGCGTTACCAAGTTTCCTTGCAACAATAAAATGACAGAATAGTCCAGTGATACAATTTTAAAAGGAACAGCAATGGACAGAAATAGCCACTGCTGTGTATAACATTTCATTATGTTGAGTTAGTCATGGCCCTGCTTTGACCTCAAGCTTATGGCTGTTCCTACTGTACTGGCACCCGCAGCTGTGTGAGCCTTACACGCTTCTCTGGAGGTTCATAATGCGGTATGATGTCAGAAAGGACCCTGAGTTTGGCTGAGTGACATTCATCAGTCAAAATTCCCATCCTGAGTGCCAGCACTTGGAGATATGACCTCACAACGCTACGCTTGGCCTGACCAGGCTCCCTCCGACCTGTCCAGAACCCCGGCCCAATCCCTGGTTGCCATGTAACTCCAATGAAAATATTGCCTCACTGTCTGCTTTATAAATACTTTTAATTAGTTGTCATTTAAGCAGAAATGGTGGTTATGAGTCAAAATGGGGTTGCAGTGGACCACAGGACTTTGCCGTGTGGGCCGCAGTGGCTGAGCTGGGTCAATGCCATGTTGGAAGCGCAGCCCATTGTGTAGACATTTTACCAGCTTCTCACACATGCAGCAACCTCATCCACCCCCCACCCCCCCCAACTCTCACACACATGCCACATTGCTGTTTCAATGCCAGACCTAAGGTTAATACAACTTAGCATAGTTGAAATTTACTACAGAGAATAGAAAAGACTAGAATCCAGAGCAACAAAGGTAAAGATTAAAAAGCTGTAGAGTTATCGTAGTATGTAAATGCAGAAGGGCATTTCGAAAGACCGAGGGATTTCAGATAAGCGAGGAGGTGCTGAATGAAAAGGAAGATGTACGCGACTCTCACAGCAGACCTCACACACCCACGTGCGGTTTGTTGCGTTCCCCCCTCGCTCTATTCCTGCTCAATCTCAGGTTTCATATCTGTCAGTTTTTACGAGCGGTAATTTGTTTAGGAGAGCTGGGGGAGGAGAATAACTGCCTAACACCTTTACAGCTGCACGACCAGGGGGTTTGCTGAGAAGTGCTTTTCAGTGATTTGTGCCTACATACACCAGGGTGAGGCAGTGATGTCATCAGCACGCGCCTGTGTCATCTCAGACGGCCAGAGGCGGGCTGACAGGGTCATCCTGTAGGTGTGGCAAACCCGGGTGCTCTGCTTTATGTTTACAATAACCCAACAGCAAGCATCGCACCCCGTAACTGGAGGCCTGTATACATTGAAAGTCTTATTTTTTCTTTGGCCGCATTGTACATGTCATTTTGTGTGTGTGCATTTATAATGATCACAAATTCATCTTTTTTAGTAGTTAGTAATTGTGACGTAAAGTGACAACTGCAATGTTAATAATAAAATGCAGAATAAATAATATGCAGGAAATTGCACAATGACATATAACATTAGAAGCACAAGCTGCAGTTAAGTTGTCTGCTGCTTTAAATCCTAAAGCAGAATAGATTTGTTTTGTCGTTCATCACTACAAAGTGATTACACATGTATTGTTTCTCTGTGCCATTATCTTTAATGTTGTGATATGGACTCTACATATAAAACAAAATATTTTATTGCAATTAGTGTGATGTGCTGTGAGAAAAAAAAAACATTCAAAACTTTTTAGTTCACTTACAAAAGTTCTCTATTTTATTCCTAGAGAATCTTTATTAGCATCCCCCTGCAAAAACAACTGCATTCTCAGAGCAACTTTCTTATTATTCCTATTATTTCCCTTTTTTTATATTTGCCATGTCCCTTTAGGGGCATCCTAGGACAAATATTTTGAAGCATGTACTTTTTTTTTTGTACAACAGGCCTTTACAAATTCAAAATCAAATCTTTGCTTGATCACAATGTAGAAGGAGCACGGGTCGTTTTTCCTTTGATTGATCTAATGGAACTCTGGGAGAGAGGGGATCTGGTGATGTCATTTCAACAGCTTAACCATTTATGATGCTTTTACTGCATGCCTGAATGACAAAGGAATCACGTAACAGCTCATGCTGAAACACGGGCCTTGCATGTGCCACCCCTTCTCAGATGCTACTATTAAGCTTTCTTTACGTTAAATGGTTTATTTGTTGTTCGTTAAAGGTCTTACCTCTGTATAATGTCAGAATGAAGTACCTGTATCCAGAACTTCCCCCCCAAAAAAACCTGCAGAAAAACAAGGGCAGCTCAGAATGACTGTTTGGCTCGGGTGCACTTGGCCCGACATTGAATTATTGTTAAATGGAGCAGTTGGCCGTGTATCAGGGCAGTTTGAAAGTGTCTCTGACAGTCTAATGCCATTGTTGGAGCAAAGATGAGGAGTCGTGTTGTCTCTGGCTGGGTGCAGGAGAGCCGAGAACAGGGCTTGGCATGTTTATTATAATAGGTCTCAGTGCGGCCCAGGGGGACCAGGCCTTCCAAAGGATCCCCGGTATAGGACCCCTGCACAGTGGTGCATATATATCGCACGCTTTACATTACAGATGAGACGTAGAAAATGACTGACTGGAAGACTATAGAAAGCAGAGTTATGATAATGACCATTATCTTGATAAGTTTGCATTTGTGTTGCACCATTTGGAGCCAGGATTGTCCTAAATGGTCAATAAATTGTCAAAGAATGAAAACTTAATTAGAATTTCGACTGTACTTTGTTTAAAGATCGCATTCTAAAATGACTCATTTTATTGACGGTCCTTGACAAGCTTTCACGAAGCCAATATTTACAGAATTTGCTGCCAGTCGTATAGCATAGTGAACATAACACTCAGACAACAGTAGATCCGTCAGTAGACTTACAGTATACGGCAACTATTCGGTATACGTGTTGAGGTTTTGTACGAAGGAGTGTTATCCAACAATAGATCCCTCAGTCACTAATGTTTTTATGTCTGTTAGATATCCTTTCATTACAGCAGAATTATTGCTAGTCATAGAGTAGCAGCAGAAGTGATGCATGTTCTCCACACTAAAGGACACAGCTGCCTGGACGCAAATTTACAATTACTGCCAAAATGGCAAGATGTTGCGTTGAGAAAACACCGGTATTAATAGACAGCACTCCAGAGGATCGTTAACCGAGTTCAGGCTTTGCCTTTTAATTAATGAGAGTAGAAGCGTTCTAAAATGCAATACTTGTGCAATCACCGTGGCATAATATTTGTTCTATTCCATGTCAGTGGTGTTCTGTGAACACCTGACAGAACCTCTGAAGCTTTTCAAAAAATTAATTACAAAAAATGTTCTGTCAGCATTTTTCTTTTACTATGTGTGTGTCTTTATGGAGGACAGTTTTACTCTATGAAAGTCTTAAAATCTTATGTAATAATGGTTTGTCCACATTTAAGAATAAAAAAAGAAAAGACTACAAATCAGATTTGGCTTATTAAAGCCTAGAACATTTTATTAAATTATATGTGCATGCCTTCATTAATATTCATGAGCTGAGCCTTTACCTTGATGTGATGTAACAATCAGAACACTGCCTTCACCAACAGTGATGCAAATCTTCGCTAACATGGCGTTAGTCCCTGATGTATATGAATATTAAAGTTATAATTCTTTTGACTTTTCTAGCTCTAAGCCTACCTGGTCACGGCAGACCCTTTGAAGAATCCCTTGGCAGGCCTGGTGATGGATCGGCCGTATCAGGGCACATGCAGGGCCCAGAGGAGCTGGGTCAGTGGCCTGTGTAACGTCTGCTCTTCACAGAACCTCCAGCTGCATAATTGAGCTGTAATTAGGACTGGCAAAACAGCGCAGAAATCTCAGAGTAGCCAAAGTTAAATGAAGATATGTTAAACATAGCAATGTCTCTCAGCTCGAGTTTAAAAGCCAGTGGAGATGAAATTGACGAGAGGTTCGTTCAGCCACTTTAAAAGTATTAGTCAGACTGGTGATTGCAGGCATTGTGGCAGACAACAGATGTTGTTAATAATTTTTTGTAAATGATTAGCACCATACAGACCTGTGTAACTGACAGCTATTATTAAATAAAAGTAGAGCATTTTAGAAAAATAGCTCAGTGGAATACACAAAACATTTATTGAATTATTTAAGCAAATGTGCTGGGTTAAGATTTGGATGAGGATTTGTCAAAACCAATTATATCTCTGGTCCAAAACATGTGTCTTTTTATTATGTTGTATCCAAATATCTGGATTTTGACTCCTATCATCCCATGTTCAAAATCCGACTCATTCCCACAACTGCACCCGACAGAGGGGAGTCAAGTGGTTCCAGCACAGGCTTGTAAGCCGATTACAGAGTGCCAAAATGGGGAAACGAGACACTAGCAGCCCATTACCTCAATCACGACAGAATTATGATATTTCCTTCAGTTCACTCCCTGCTGGGATTTGCCAGTTTCTGCACATTTGCTGTTTGGGTTTGTCAGTGTGGAAGGATGGAGGTGGTGGACCTTTAATCACTCGCAGATTAAAGTCATCTATTATCCGTCACAGGAAACGGTTTATGTTAATAGGACAATTGCTGGGTCTTTTCATAAAAGTCAATTACCTACCGTCGTTAAAACACATCAGTGAAACTAATTTGAGGACTTTACTATCAAGGCAATGGTTCACAGTAACTTTGAAGTTAAAATGTGTTGAACGTAATCATTATAGTTTGGGCCCGTATTTATGAATTGGAATTGGATCTAAGATTTTATAGCCGTGCCTTTTTTTTCTTTTTTTTGTGGTTTTAAAGTTTTTTTTTTTTTTTTTTTTTGGAGTAATTTAACCTTATGCACTGTAGTTGTTTGATGCACATTGTGTTTATTACAACAAAGACATTCTAATACTAAACCTTATTAAAAATTAAAATCTAATAATTAAAAGCTGTTGTTTTGAATATACTTTTCTTCTCCCACAAAAATATTAACAGTGCAATTTTGGTGTCTCTTGAGCCCCAAATCAGCATGTATATTTAAATAATTTCTGAAAGATGAAGTGATGCTGAAAACAGAAGTAATAAATGCTTAGCCATCATAGATATAGTTCCATTTTGTTAAAATAGAAAATGTTAGTTTTAAATATATTTTAAGTCAAATAAATATAAGACTTTTTTCAAAAATATTTAAAAAAAATCTTGCAAATCCCAAGCTTTGGTTGTAGTTGCATAATCCAGCAATTTTCCATTTAATTTCCGTTTGTTCATCTGATGACAAGTTTACATCATCTCTTGATGACAGCTTTAAAATAATAAAACCTTTATTCCAGAAATAAAGACAATTGGATTTAAGGATGTTTGAGACCGCATTGGCTCGTTTTGTCAGACTGTGTGATGTTGTTTTAAGAGAGAGAACTAGGGAGTAGAGGAAGTAATGTTTAAAAATGATCCGTTAGATCCGTCCATCAGCCATAATCTGGTAATCACATGAGTGGTGGTTAATTTCCTGGGAGGGTTCGGGGCCGTACTGACTCACACCTGCAGGAGGGCCGCGAGTCAGTGATACATCCACCGGCTACTCTCATCAATACATACATCAAATGTTCAAGTGACGTACAATTTATGTTAGCAAGTTCACATATGGGCGTAAGCTAAAACAAGACATTTAAAGAAAGAAAAACTATGCAACAGTTCATGTCAGAGCTAAAGTTCAGGTGGTTTATTTGTTTTAACAGTCATGTGACATATGGAAATGTTTTCTGGAGCATTTGAGAAGTTGGCTGTAAATTCGAAGTAAAAGGTGACAGAGAGAGCCACAGACTCACGGGAAGAAACTATCAAATATCTGGATTCATTGTTTTTTTGCAAATCCACCAAATTTTGACTCACCTAGAGACATAAAACTCCTTTGGTAGCTCGCTGTTTCCATGAATCGTTCACTTGTGTCTTGGATTTCTTTTTTCCCCCTGAACAAAGAGTTGCGCTGTATAAGGTCTCTCAACACAGGAGCAGAGGCAAATGTTGGTTTATAACAATGTTTTTTGTTATATTTTTTGAAGTTAACATTTATATCATTAGGACGAACAACTGGTCTGACCTAGCCATTTATCCTTCATTTGGCCTTTAGTTGCATTTTTTTTTAAATCAAAGAAACTGTCATATTCTTGTGGCTTTAAAGATTAATTATTAGCAAAACCATTGGTCTATGGTTCTATTGGGAGTTTAGCCATATCTACAGTATGCTAAGTCATTTGTTATGGCATTGTTCACATGCCACGGTTACTATCAGTACTGTTAAGTTTGGCAAAGTTAAATCTATCACTGTTACAGTATCTGACTGTATTCTTACAGAATCCTTTCTTCACTTTAGTTTTTCAAATCTACCTGAAGAATGATAGACTAGAGGGCCGTCCCATGTCGGATTACGTCATCTCTGCCATTACTAACGGTGATGAGTCTAATGTGGAACTGCTTGTCTCAAAGTGATATTTGATTACAGTGTAGCTTTACCTTCCTGGCTCGGTCCTTAAAGCTCAAGACCCAGCTAAGGGACAGAGCATGTGTATATGGAAGGTTTGGGAGCTGCGCAGAGAGAGGAGAACACATGTTAACCATTAATTTCTGTATTACCATTTTTCACCCTGTCAGGACACGCAGCTACATGGTGAGAGCTGTTCAGTGTACGAGGTAATGCAGGCTGAGTTAAACTAAGCAGGACTGAGGAAACCAGCAGCAGAAAGCGAATCAGAAAGAGGGAATGATTTGCTAACATGCAGATTTGTATTCTTTTAGTGGTAGACATTTGTACATGGATTTGTTCGAGGACTTATAGTTGAAGTTTACAGCAAGAATGAAACCAGTTACACAACAGAAGCCAGAGATGCGTGGACCTTACTTGAAAGAATAAGTTTTACAAAAAATAAATGTTTCATTGTTTCCTCAACCTCATGTTGTTACAGGCTTGAATGAACTTCTTTCTTCTATGGAACAGAAAATGAGAAATTTTGAAGAATTGCACCAGTCACTCTTCCATGCATTTACTCTAGACCCGAAGAGGCTTTCAAGCTTCAAAAAGAACAAAAACACACCATAAAGGTGATCCATATGACTTGCACGGTTTCCCAAGACTTCTTAAGTTATGTGATAGCTTTGTGATAAGAACAATAGAAGTCATTATTAATAATCTTCTCCTTCAGTGAGCTGTTAACATCTGAAACCTGATCACTGAGTCAGTGAGTTGAGAAACAGATCAGTATGATTCATGAACTAATCATTTTGTGAACAAGATTAACTGATTCACTGAAAAGGTCTGACTCCAAACAATCATTACTTCAGTGAGAAACTCCCATTAAAACACCAGGGGCCGGATTCATCGAATATTAACTGCCATTTTCTTATCATTATTGAACTGAAGAAAAAAGTATTTTGTTTTCCCAAAAATTCTTCTTAAGAATATCTTTTTTTCTTAATTCTTAAAAAGAATCTCCTTAAAAACCTGTACCTGTAAACTTGTAGATCCATAAAGGGTAAGGTTTTTAATGAATTGATTATTTTTTCCAGATACTAATAATTACAAAATAACAAAACTTAACGTAACATTCTGTGTAATTACTACAATATTGTGCATATAATAACTTTAAGGCTAAGTCTAAGTTTAAATCTACGTACCAAACGGAGTTAACAACAGCAGATACGACCTCGGCTACCCGCTCCCAAGTGTGCCGCTTACTTTGCATCAAGATACCGTTATCCAATCTCCCAAGGAGTACAGATAAATTTCAGAATTTTAATTCAAGTAAGGTGGATCGTTTTTATGGTGCTTTTTCATCTTTTTTTAAAGTAAAGCATCAAGTTTCCATCCATTGTAATTATTTAAAATGTCTTCCTTTGTGTTCCATGAAAAAGAGCAATTTGGAGTAAATAATAACACCGTTTATACTAATCTTTAAACCTTCACCCATTATAGCCAAATTCCAACAGTCTGCCAACTCTTTTCTTTTTTTCTTTATCTTTAGGTGCAATTTTTTAACAGTCCTCTAAACCACATCATCTCATAAAAACCCCTCTCTTTCTCATGTTCACTCTTTGATGGAATTCTCAGTAATAGTGCCACTTTTCTGCAGCCGACTTCACAATGCATGTGATACATACTTCTGGTTTTCTCATTACAATGGTGTCACCCTCTCGCTGGCTCGTGAATTCCTCTACGCTACTTTTATGACACTTCTCCCAGCAGCCTTCACACTGCATGTGTAAAGTCTGCTTCTTGCTCTGACTGGGATAGCCCAGTCAAAAAGCATTCTTTAAAATATCTTCTGAATGGTCAGCAGAAGAAAGAAATCCACACTTAATTAAAACAACAAGTAAATTGTGACAGAGTTGTAATTTTTGGGTGGGCTGTGAGATCCTATTTGATAACGAGGTCATTCACCGATGGAGGCATCTACATGGTTACCCTTTTTATAAGATGTATTGGCATGACAAGAAAATCCTTTAGAAAATCTGAACTGTTTAGGTTTAAACAAAGGTGCAAGTTGGTGCGTTTCATCTTTTTGAAATGTTCTTCATATCCAACCTGTAATCTGCATTGACACAGCCTTGACGCCCATTTACTGTAAATCAACACCAAAGCGAGGTCATAAAACTTCCAACATCTTTTCATCTGCCAGGCTGGTGGAGGCATTACCAGTTCATTTGCTCTTGCTTGCTTTATTTCTTTCTCTCTCTTTCCCTGACTCCAGTTTCAACTCGCACAGTAGTAGCTACCACTGAGGGACCGGTTTGGTCCAAATGAGCATTGAGCACTGAGAGGATGTCAGCCTGCCATGGCGTCCCATTCCGAGCCAAACCTCCTCTCCACTCTCCCTTCAGCGCCCGTGGCCTTGCTGCATTTCAGTAATGGAAAACGGACCTTCCTCAGATTTTGATGGTTGATTGCAACCATATGGGGAATGTATTAATTTTTCTTTTTTCTTTTTTAGTGCATTATTAATAGCCATCTCGCATTGCTCATTCAGCTGACTAGTGTTGTTTGTGTTTATTAAAAAATTTGCCTTCTGAAGGTTGAAGCATGGTTAATTTGGTGATGATGGGCAGCCAAACCAATGGGAATGAGTCACTGTCATGTTTCTCAGGTGAAGCTGCAACGGCATGAACAGAATTTCACCAGAACTGCCAAACTTAGAGCCGAGAACTTCTGGGCTTTGCCTTGGGATGCTATAAGCAGCCAATGAAGGCACAGAGATGTGGTGAGAGTGTTTACAGCAGGATCTGAGCGTTGTCTGCCAGAGTAAATTTAGTGGTGCGCTTGCAGGCCATGGAGCTCTGGGGTTTCTCACCCTTTTGGGGCATTTGAGGGTCATTATACAATTACAGATCTTTCAAATATAAGCAAAGCCATAAAACACGCTGACAGCTGCTTGTGACATTAAACCTGGACTGGAAGACCTAATGATGCGCCGTAACATAGTTTTGCTTTCTGATGCTTTACTTATAGGACACTAAAATAATATTGATTGATGGTAATAGGACTCTGGAAAATGTCATCTTTAGTCTTTCTTGACATATCTCAGTGAGGAAAAAGTGCATTTGGGCTGCTCAGTGCACCAGGGAAGTGTTCTGGAACTTGTATTTTCACCTGTAGTTTGTATATGGGGGTCCTTTGAGACCCTGGTATCCTGAATTAATGCTATAAACAGACATAAGCATCATGCTGAGATGACTGAGCTTATGAAACCACTCAGAAACAAACATTATGACAGCTTTTGCACCGCTGGACCTTTCTCCTTATTTTACCCATTGGAGCAAATTCCCAGTTCTCAATCTTTTGGCAAATCACAAGCGGTTAAAAATAGCCAGGTTTCTGATTCTAGTATATTGTGAATGTTTGACTTGACATGTTTTAGCAAGCTTTTTTAAGTAACGGTTCATGTATGAATGTTTTTCATTTTATTGTAGCATTTGGACATGTTGAGACCAGACTGCTGAACTGCACTGTTAGACCTTTTTCCACTGACAATGACCTGCCTTTGTTTTATTCAAAATCCAACTCGACTGTAGCAAAACTTTTATAGTCTTAATCGTTCAGCTTCACACTGGGGATAAAAATTGCGCTTTTGGCTGCGTTTCCTATCCGATCCTGAAACATTGCTCCAAATTATTCACATCCACCGATTTTTCACCTCACCCCTACGCCCACACCGGCTTATTTTAGTCTCTGCTTCTCAAGCGTTTTATCATCGGGGAGTCGCCCTGACATCTCTCTTACCTCAGCCCTTTTGTGCTTGTGGCCTTCTGCGGTTCCAGCTTGCATCTCTGACACGTTCTCCTCCAGTGAATCCCAGAGATTTAGCCAAAGGGTCTATTACGAGCAGCTTCGGTACTGAGTCTCCAGCCCGCTTCTCAGGGGAAGTGCTGGTCATCCTGTGTTAGGGTAATGTACATTACAAGTGGTGCAGTCATAAAGCTTCAAAAGCACACTATGAGTTAGAGCATGAATATGATGCTTCGGGGACCAGAGTTGGAACTGAATCTGATTTACCTGCATTATTCGTAGTCTGGAGCAGGAAACTGCTGTATGGGTTAAGAGTAGAGAGTTCATTACCGTGGCCTCCAGTGTTGTACCTTTTGGACTCTGTCCTGTTGGACTCTTTTACATGTTCTCAGCTTCTCTTCTTATGAGCACATGCAGACTTCAGTAACATGAAGTGAATTTCAGTAGAGAGACTTGTTCTCAACTTAAAATGCTTTCATTTAGAATAGCTGTCAGCAAATTGGTTTATTTCCATAGAACTAGGCATTAACTAAAATTCCATTTCATGAGTGTAAATTGGGGGTGAACTAACCACACAGTTTTTATTTACTGAATTTTAGTTTAATGGGTAATAATGACATTGGGACATCCTAAACGAAGTTGCCATTGGTAACATTTCAAGCAATTCTTAATGCTTTGTCAGACTGTTATTCAGATTTTTTCTTAATGTTTCATCTTTCATTATATGTTAATTCTACATTCTTAAAGGGGTCATCGGATGCAAAATGTTTGAACTTAAATGTGTGTTTTCAAACTGCTTTTCCTAATAATGTGCTAGTTAGCAAGTTCTGTGGTTAAATGCAGCTACGGTGTCAGACAACAGCTCTTCACCCCAAGGAAAAGAGAGGGGCGGGGTTATCAGAGCTCATCAATATTTAAAGGGACATGGCCTGAAAGGTAAAGATAAAAAGGGTGTTGTTTTACACTAGTATTGGGAAATGTTATCTAAAGTATGTTATAGAGAATCACATCAACTTGTGGGCATCCAATGACACCTATAAATTCAAATTGACTTCAACATCCTGCTTGCTACCTCAATTAAAAAGCATTCTCAGTTCAGGCCTGAATGAAGCACAACCTTGATTGCATTGTTGCTTGGCAAATGTAAACAACCTATAATTACACTCTGCTCTCACAGCATGCATGTGTCATGGCACAATGTGCCAAAAGTAAATCGCTCTCATTATAATCAACAAAACTGTCAACGCTAGAAGCACCCATCTGTGACACAGTTTGAGTAGGACATGCTTAACGTCAGGTTTTTTTAAACTTGTGCCATGGATATAGAGTAAACAATAGAACAGAACCTCTAATTGTTTACACTTTTTTCATTGAATAGTATGTTGAATATTTTAAATGAAAGCTTACTGAAAAAAATGATAATGAGCGAATCATAAGACAGCAATGGATCTAAAAAATTAGCGTTCGCAATGGCTCATTAGCCTCATTAAACCTTAAGCCTCAACCTCATTCCAAACACCTCGACAGGTCCCAGATGACAGTGGTTTTCCTTTTCAACTGCAGGGCGATTCACAAACTGCCTATCATTTATTAGTGTCTTTGAGAAGCTTGCTAATCCTAATGGAATTAAACAAATTCACTTTTAATGAAACTTCTCATTCTGACTTCCTGCCTGGGTGTCATTTTTCTTACTTTGACCATCATCCTCCCTCATTATTTTTAATGTTGTCTCCTTGGAAACTATCATCTAAACAGAAGCTCATGCATCCTCTTCCCTCCTGCTGTATCTTGGCTCTGGTTCATGCTGACGGGAGGATGTAAGTGTCTTATTACTGAAGACTCTGACCTATGACTGCATCCATTCGGAGCCCATCCCTGCAACGTTTTTGCTCTCATTAATCTCTGCTGTTTTTCATCACTCCTCTCTTTCTCTTTCTCTTTTCTGCTACATTAAGTGCTGCTCTATAAGGTATACGTGGGACTGTGGCCATAGGTTGGTTGGTGCCAGGAATAAGGGAATGAAAGTATTGTGTCTGATTTCTCTGCTGTAGCCCACACCATTGACAGTATTAATGAAGCATTTCTGAGCTATGAAAGAGGAAGAGCATAACTCCTCTCCTTAGGGACTGTGTAAACAGTATGTTTTCCGACTACCCCATACCTGCCTGTTAATGCATTTAACAGGGAATAACAGCACAGCATGGAAGATTTCCAAAGTAAACTGATTGGGAATTGAGTACCCATCACTAAATATATCATACCGTTATGCAATTATTTTTGGTATCAGTTTTATGGTCTGCCATGACTGCCATTGATCGATTTAATCCATTTATCCACCTATCCATCCCTTTTGCTTTTGCCCTGCTTGGCAGACAACTGTTTTAAAGTTTGCTTCAGAAAGAAGACACTTAAACTCATCAAGGCTGCATTCATTTGATCAAAAATACAGAAAATCCTCCTGAAACATTATTGCCATTTAAAATAACTGTTTTCTGTTTTAATATCTTAGGAAAGGTCATTTATGCCTTTGAAAGAAAAGCTACATTTGCAGTAGCCATTACTTTCAGAAATCATTCAGAAATTTATTTAATATGCTTATTTGATGCTCAGGACAAACTTCTTATAATTAGTGTTGAAAACAGCTGTGCTACAAAATATTTCTGTGCAATTTGTGATGCATTTTTTTTCAGGATTCTTTGACGAGTTGAAAGTTCAAAGGAACAGCATTTATTTAAAATGGAAATCTTTTGTAACCTTATAAATGTTTTTTTTTGCTGTAACAATTCAAATGCCTCCTTTTTTGTCTGTTTTTATTATTTTCTTGCAGTAAATTATACAATTTTATGACTCTGCCATCTTTTTGAAGGTTCTCCTAGGTCTCCTAGATCTCAATCCACTAGAACCTCCAATTAGCAAGTATACATGCATTATAATGACAGGTCCATCCCAGAAAACTCTTAGGAATTTGTTTGGTGTCAAATCTGGCCTGCAGAAATCTTGCTGATCTGTCAAATGCTCACGAGCTGCCAGAGATGAGTCGTTTTAAGTCTTTTCCTTCATCTGCAGAGCATTTAGTCCAGTAAGCAGTTGGGGACAAAACTCTCCTGGGGCCTCCTAGAGACCTCCAAACACTCACTCTCTCCTTTCTACGCTGACCTGAAAATGAGGTCAAGCCTGCTGTCAAACAGATGAAAAGCATGATCTTCCCCAGGAGGAGAAACAATGTGAAGTGCATCCGCAGCCCTCCCTGCTCACATCCTTCGTGGAGGTGCTCATAATAGTGCCTGGCTCTGGACAGCCAAAGCAGAGGAGAGGGAAAATTCCTATTCTCCTGATGCAGAAGCTCATCTTTCTCTATTTCTCTTTCCACTCTTTTCCTTCTCTTCTCTTCCCCTGGGGTTTGGTCTTCAGTGTTCAGTCCTGGACTGGAGAAAAGAGATAATTAGCATGGATAAATGCACATTGTACTGATTCTATACAATTCTAGACTCTATTTTTTCTTCATTTTTAAAATTTTACTACAGCTATGAATATCATTTAAGTGACAACTTGGGTGGTGGATTCTGGCTTGAAATCCAGTCCTCTTTTAAATCAAACGCCACCATCTGTCCTATGCACTATGTGACTTCTTCTTGACTCAAATGTTTACAAATCTGTATGGCATCCCACTATCTCCTCTAACCTCTCTTCTGACCCTAGAGGTCATGATCTCCATGGTTTCTCCTCTTTTACTACGTTCCTTTTTGGTCAGACCTGATTCCATGGAAATCAATACCACAGGATGAGGTTACTCCATCTCTTCTCCCCTGTACACTTGCCCTCGACACGGCCCAGCACTTCTCTCTCCCTCTCAGTGAGTCACCTGCTCAAAATGAACCCACGGAGCAAAAATGACTTATCCACACTTATCCATACTCTCTGCTTTATCTCTTGCTCTGTTTGTACAGCTCACATCCTCCTCTCCATTTCTTAATCAACTCCTTTCGTCAATGTGTTTTTGGCAATGTGTACAATAACAGCAAAAATGGTCTTTGTCATGAATATTTTTGAATTTATTTGTTATTATTGATTTATATAAATTAATCTGACAAGCAGTGTTCCAAAAGTGCATTTAATATGTAATATGTAGCAATTTTTAAAATGTGATTTATATTTTATGTACTCACAATATGATATATTGAAGCAATACAAGAGCATCCAAAGCTAGCACAGCTACTCTGCAGGCTACTCCATAATCCCGTAAACCATTTCTGACCGACTCTGCCATCCAACACCAACAATTACCTCAAAGGTGGGTGTTTGTCCTGGTGGTTTGTCAGTGTTTTAACTTATTCTCCCATACGGTCATGGAAATCTCCTACAACCCAGTGTAGAAATGTGACATAAATCTGTGTTCAGAATGAACGAAAGCCACAGAGAGAGTATGTGAAGCCAATTAACTGCTGTGTAGGGGCCTTTTTTCCGCAGAGCAGTGAAGGAGAGCTGGTTTGAGATGCATGTGGGGGTGAGGGTCGCCATTGGAGAAGTGATCAGGAGTGACTATACTGTGAAGAGGTTTTGGTTATTTAAAGGCCACACTTGAGGATTTAAAGCACATTCGAAAATGTTCAAAATGAGGCTTTTAAAGCTCAAGGACCTCGTGGTGATTACAACCTGCAAAGTAGTGCCTGTCAGTGGTACAGCAACAATGAACACCACCAGTCAATGGTACTGGTATTACAGATCCTTCTGAAGTGGCTTGTTGCATGTGTTCTCATGTTCTCTTGTGTAGTTGGACTCCTAGTAACACAAATACAGGCAGTAGAGTGGGATTTTGAAGAGATATAATAGGTATGCCTTTAACTAATAGTTATGGTTTGTTGTTCCAAACCGTATGTGTTTCTTCCATGGAACACAAAAATGGGACAATTTGAAGTTTCTTTCCTGTATTTTTCGAACATTGTTCCATATGGTTATTATCTACAGGGACAGAAACTTCAAAAATAATATAAAAGCTTTATAAAAGAGCCATGAAAGTTTTCAGAATTATCTAGAAAAAACTTTCTATAAGGAATAAACTTAAATTTGATTTTGTTATTCTCACACGCACACAAAGTGTTAGAAAAAAGGAGTTAGAATAACACTCTCCAATTCTAACTTTAAGTTGTTGTTTTTTTCTCTGAAAGCGATTTTATGATTTGAAGTGTAATATCACTTCTATGATATTTTTTTTTTGGCTATTTTAAGCATATCCATTGTTTGCATTGAAAAGGATCAGTAAAGTCTATGTTAGAATAAAAGTCATGGAACATTTGGGTGAACTGTTCCTTTAAGAGAACACAGCAGAATTGATCTCATCTAGAATAAACTGCGGCATCTAGAATCCCAGAATGTTTGGAATGTTTTTTACTAGTAGCGTCAGCTGCAATATTTCATAAATGTAACTGTTTTTTCTCCGAAACCTCCTAGTATCGCAGCAATAAATAAATGTCTGCTACTGATAACTTTTATGTCATGTAAATGATGCGGTCATTGTGTAAGTCTGCCATAGTACACAACGACTTGCCAAAGAGCACATTTACTATGTCTCTGTTAATGAGACAGCTGTTTGTTATTTAAGTAAATATGGCAATTACCAGCTGCTCAAAAGGCTCACTGCAGGCGTTAGAACCACGTTGCCACGTTTTTTAATTTCTGAAACAAACCATGTTCTATACCTTTCCTCGTTCAGTTCTTATGTGTGATGCAGTTTCTCTCTTTCTTGGGCAGATGTTATAATCAGCACATGCATTGCTGTCCTTTAACAATGCAAACGTGTCCAGTTAATGACCTCATAGTTCTTAAACAAAGAGAGGGAGTACGCGGGAGTAGGAGAGAAAGGGAGAGCGGAGCCCACGGGGGAGCTTGCAGGTGCGTTGGGACGGCTCCAAAACCATCGCGGGTACATTTCTAGGCTGCTGCTTCACCACTGAACGGCGTCCAACCTTGCAGTAAAAAAACAGCTTTGTGATCAGGGACTATTTAAGAGCAGGTCCCCTCCTCCCCACCACCACAGCTCTGCCAACTGGCCACGGGAAAAACACGTGGGGCGTCTCCTCAAAGCCGAGTAGCCAGTTTTGCTGAAGTCAAACAGAACTGAATTACAGCAACGGGACGTTTTACGCAGTGTGCGAAATAAAACAGTGACTAAGAGCTCTCAGGCTCGGTGTAAATGCTCATATAAATCTCTCCTGTTTATGAAATGCTGTCAAAATAGCTAGGCATGGCAAGGCGACAGTGACATTAAATTGCGTATATGTAAAGGTTATGGACTGGATAGGTTGGATGTTTTGGTTAAATCTATTTTTGTCCTAAGCGTTTGGATAGTTATACAAGGAATTTTGTTGAAATTATTCAAAAAGAGAAGTATAGTTGATCCGGGATTTCCTGATTGTGACTGAAGCAACCCAGGTTCAGTGGAAATACATGCCTACTGTACATACTGTACATTTCTGTCCCCCGTAACTATGTACTTTACTGAAAGTTTCGCAGCAGTTTCAAAGTGAAAAGTGGTGCTTAAACACGTTGACCATACAGTAGCATGTTTGTATTACGTTGATGCAGGCATGTATTGCAGGGTTTGTATTATGCTGCTTGAGGTACATTTTGCGGCCATTCAGAACTCAAATATCCAGTGAGTGTCGCTAAAGAATAATGCTCTGTCATGCTGGAAAAATCCCCCACACCAAACCTAAAACTAAACTTAACTAAGCTTTTCCCTAGGCGTAAAACCACTGCAAATTACGTTTGTTTGTGTGCGTACTTTCCCTCGGTTGAGTAAATTGTCCTTTTTGTTTTCTTTTCGCAAAAAAAAAGGGTGTTAAAATTGTTTTGAAATCATAACATAACATTCTGCAACTAATTGTGTGAAAATTAGCCTTTATTCATTAAAAATGTACCTGTAAATAATTTTGAGTGAAAAGGAATAAAAGTTTTACTTTAAGAGTTTTACTTCCTCTATTATTCATTTCAACTGGGTACTGAAGTGATTGCAGTTGTTATTTTTTTTATGATACATATGCGATTTATGTATAGCTTTTTTACATGCTAATTATCTCTTAAATTATTATTTTTAATATTACATTTTTGTATTCATTTGTTTTTGTTAAAGATTTAATAAATGAGTTCAGAGACCCTATTTTTGAGTGTGGTTAACATAATTGAATGTATGTTCGAACACTGTTATTTAATGCCTTCTATGTTTGCCAGAAGCATAGAAAGTGTTAGTAGGAAAGTTGGACCAAATTATCAAGAGTAAGTTAGTGGGTGTGGCTTAGCTCTGGGTCAGTTGTTGGGCGAGGAGTCTGATGGTTTGTGGGAAGACTGTTTTTTGAAATATGCCCTGATGCATTTATGTTGCCAGTGCTGCTGATTCAGATTTGAATCATTAGTGGTCAGTGGCTGAATTTGGTCAGTTTCTTTTTTTTTTTTCAATATGAAATGCAGATGTTATACTGTTGCAGACAAATTAATCTCTTATTTGGAGGCTGTACAGAATTATTATTATTTTTTAAACAGCATTTTACTCTCTCTTTCATACAGTATATACACACACAAGAATACATTTTTACTATCAGATGCAGACAACCAGTCTAGCTCTCCCCTTGGCTTTCTCCAAACCAAATCCTTGACAGATTTTTAAACCACAAGGATTTTAAGACAGGTGTGTGGGTGTGTAAATCTCTTTCTTTTAATGATTCTCTGTCTTTGCCCTGTTGGAGGCGGTTTATGCTTAGTCTCAGTGATGATTATTGCAGGCAGAGTGAAGTCTATCTGATAAGGGCCTATCGTAATAAAATATCCTCAGATTCTCAGGTGCTCAGTTGTTCTGGTTTGTTCAGTTTCAGAACCCTGTTCACTGGCTCTGTCTTAAATTAAATGCTTGATCTGAAGCCAAATACTGTACATGTAAAATGTGTTGACCATTTACTTATATTTCCAAAAGATTGCTGAGGGTCATTGAACTCGACTTGAAATGATAAAATAGCAGACTGGAGGGCATTTCTTGTACCATTACTAAAGACTTATCGCATTGCTTATATTGAGGCTTTACATTGCTGTAAATTGTGGTCTTTATTGGGGTCTCTAAAGTGCCTTTACATCAAACGTTGCATTTAGAAACTGTAGTAACTGGCTAATGGTAGAATACTAGCCATGGGGGCCGATTTCCATCTCATGGACATGTGTAGGTGTTGAAATAACATGTTCTTCTATATAGCCTCATTATTTACAATCTGTCACTGATAAAGCTTTTGATGAATATTAAGGGCTGCAGATGTGTAGAGGCTCTTAGCATGTGCTCTTGTGCTTTATCATTGACACATATAGTCAAATGTCACAAAACTAGCACTTTTGCTCTGTTTTATGGTGTTTCTGCTTGGAGTTTAAGTGATTGGAAACAGGAAAAAATACCAGAAGAGACAAAGCTCTTTTAACCTCTGACCTCTGCCAACACAAATCTAAAATATAAAAAGACAGCTTACGTTCTCCGTTCCTCTTACATGACAGATATGGCTAATAAATGCCAAACGACAATTTCAGGGATGGAGTTTCTCCTATTCTGACTCTTTTCTTCTGCTCATTTCCCATGTTGTGGTGTGCGCTTTGTTTTGTACAGCCACAGTGACATGGTCCATTTCAGGAGGGCTGGTGTTGACGCTATGCAGGGACTTTCCTCATCCTGTTGGGCTGTGGTTCAAACGTTCGCTCTCCATTTTTTCTCTTTCCTTTTCTTTTCTCTCTTTCATTTTTCCAAGGAGCTGGACATACTTAATACACATTATCTCTCACATCCATCACTCAGCTATGCGCTAAATGACATCACCCAGGCAACCGATGTAAAGAGAGAGCGAGAGAAGAGAGGAACTGAAGCTGAAGCTCTAAGAACAAATGTGTCTACCGCTTATGTTGCTTTCTTATAAACCAATTTAAGGCATGTCATAACTGTTTGAAATGCAACAGCTCAAATAGACATTTCTGGTTATGCATTTTAGTTACAAACAACATTCGAGAATTTCGAGAACTGTTTGTTCAAATGGGAGTCAAACAACCACCAAATTAAGTTGACAGTTTGTTTCTTTTTACTGGACTTGATTTGGTTTCTCTGGCTGTACGCTGGTTTGGCTTTACTGTGCCGAACGCTTTGCCACTTTATTGTCTCACATTTTTTACGAGTGAGAAACACCCTGATCTCCGGCTCTCTGGAGGGTTTTAGTTGAGGGGTGTTGCCCTGAAACTCAAGCTCAGAAGCACCAATCCTGGGCAAAGTCCAACTGTTTTTTTTTTACCCAATCAACTCAGTTGTAAATACCATGCGACTAATCAGTTTGGAGATGCAGAACATTTATGTTATATATGTATATGGATACACTTTCTTTCAAAACTTCAGTCAGTAAGATTTTTAAAAAGATTATTTAAAAAAATGAATAAAAATAATTGACTCATAACACGTGCATAACGACTTCAATACAATTCAACGTGACTTGATTTGCAGCCGCACATAATGTCAGCATTTTATTGTAAAAAAAAAAAAAAAAAAAAAAATAGAGATTTCTTGTGCCAAGTACTGAAGGCCTTTTTTCTAGCCAACTAGTCACACATTTATATTAAAGTGATTACTTAAATAACCTACTAAACTATCCTTCTAACATTTAGGCCCGGTTTCACAAACTGGGCTTAGCTTAAGCCAGGACTAGGCATTAGTTAAATTAAGATATTTAAGCAACTTTTACAAAAGTGCCTTATAAGAAAATCTTACAGGTGTGCATCTTAACAGAGAACAATGAGAGTAACATGTTTTAAGATTTGTCAGGGCAAGATATTTTCATCTGAGACAGCTCAAACATGCAATTTAGTCTGGGACTACAGTATCTTGTCTGTGAAACTGGGGGTTAGTGTAATATAGCCTATTCTTCGTTCAAGTGCATGAAAATAAACTGGCTAAAGTAATGATTATGAATGCAACGGGGAAAAGAAATATGCAAATAGCATACGTTGTTCTGTATCAGCATTGACACACACATGAACTATTTTCATTCAAATCAAAGTGTAAATACATGTAGAAGACACATCACAGCTGATACAGAAGAGTGTAAACTATTTGCGTCCAGCAATGATCTTCAAAATAGCACTATGGGGACTTTACAATGCCATGTTTTTTTTGTTCTGTATGAAAAAAGTATTCTTTGTGCTTCATAACGTTACAGTTCAACCACTGATGAGAGGTGGGCTATTCTGATGATGTCTAGTACTTTTCTGGACCTTGATAGTGTACAGTCAATGGGCCAGGCACAAGCATCCCAGTTTTCATCCAAAATATTTAAAATTGTGTTAAGATAATCAAAGTTTTTACGGGTTTGGATTGACATGGGAGTAAGTGATTAATGACAAAATGTTAATTTTGGTGTGGGGTAACCCTTTAACAATTTTTGAACCATAGTGCATATAGATTGAGAGCTGGATGGATGGTTGAATTTTTTTATGCCTGTCAAAGAGATGCTTTCCCCTCACAGAGTAGTGTATGCCATCTGCTAGTATCTAACTGGACTATAGCCAAACCTTGACCCTTGACCTGTTCCTCCTTTTTAATTTTACAAGCATTTTAGAGCATTGGTTCTACATACTGTAACACTTCTTTTGTCATTCACTCTGTCGTATATGAAATATTGCACTGTTGTGAACAGAGGCATTAGCAGCTTCTGGCTGTGCATCAGAGGGTCTTTAAGGTCCAACTGCTTCTCTGTGGGGGTTTGGAGCGCATTTCACATGTGAAAAAATCACACGCACTCTTGATGAATGCGTTAAAGCGGCAAGAGCGACTGCAGCAAGCTGAATATTAGCCTCTGTGGCACCATAACAAAATTATGGCAGAACGTTTACTAAACGCTCACTCAAAGGACCCCAATGATGCCAGAGGCCCCAAATCTCTCCCTGCAGCGTCCCAGCAGGAAAACACCGCCTCTCTGGCCAAGCTGCATTCCACATAATGCCTTTTTACCTTCCAGACTCACAACCACAGAACTGCGAATATGACTTTATTTTAATCATGCGTCGGCATCTTTCAAAGCATTCTGCTGCGCAATTAAAAAATATAAAAATCAAGACCTCTCCAGTTTTTACAGGGGTGAGAAAGCAGCCATGGTGCCCAGAGTGTGTGGGGGGGTGAAGTATGTTTGGTAGGAGAAACCACGCTGGTTATGGCTCTGTAAATGTGCAGGTTTTTTTTACGTCTTCAAAGAACTACGATTTTTTTGACTATTGGAGGAAAAAAAGGGCTTTGTTATATTTCTCTGGATGGAGAACGGTTCTGTTTTAGCTCTCTGGTGAGAGGGCGACATTCAACGAGCTGCTGAATGGCCGTCCTTTAGCTTGCCGATAAGGTCTGTCAACAAACCCCCTGACCCTGTTTGATGGATATTGTCTTGGTGTTTGATTATGTGTGATGTCAATACATCACCATTACCAGACCATGCGCTGTTGTGAAAGACTCATCAGTCTTTGGTTGAATAGTTCCAATGGTTTCCAATTTTTTTTTACTACATATAAATGTAAATAATGTCGTAAAAAAAAAAAAACAGACCAAAACGCGCAAGAGCATCGCCTTCCCCTCATTACATCATCAGCACAATTGTGGTGTGTGCTGGCGCTGCTTTTTGAATGAAAACAGCGCTGGGCTCTTGACCTCGCTGGTACCCAGAACACACCACATAAAACCTTACCAACCAGCATCTTTTTCCCTCAGCCAACTCCATAAAACTCCATTTCACCCCTTACAAGTATGCACACTCTTTCTCTCCCTCTTTTTCTCCATTTGATAGCTCTTTCTGTCTTTCTCTCCTCTTAATGTTTCTTGTTACACACAAACCACTGACTAAACTCCATTAAAAGAGTCTTTAAAGAATAAGCATACTTTAGTTCAGTCATCATTTACTCATTCTCCACTCATCTTCAACTTGTTTCAAATTTGGAAGACTTTTTTTTTTTTAGCATCAGCATCAGAGTTATTTAGTGGTCTGTGCTTTCCATGCAGTTGCAGCGATTGGAGTATAGAGCTTTCAAGCATCAAAAATGACACAAAAGTACAGTTTAGTTGAGATACTGTCCTGAACGATCTCGTGGCAATTCATACATATTTTACAAGGTGGCTAATTCGTACAAACTCACTCGTACAAATTTATAAGGTTTTTGCTAAATGATACGTATTTTACGAGTTGCCAATCCATGTGAATTTGTAATGACCTGCACTTAACCCCCATCCCTACACCTACCCGTCACTGAGGTTTAGACAAATCGTACGAGTGAGGTCATACAAATTCGTACAAATTAGCCACCTCGTAAAATACGTAGAAATTGGCCGTGAGACTGTGTTGCCCTGTGTTGCTGTATTCTGAATCTCCTGAAGTCTGACGAACAGGTTGCATGAAGAACAGACTGAAATGGAATTATTATTTATTAAATAACTCGTTAGAGAACATATTAATGTGTGGTCACACTAGCTGTGTTGCCATCCACCTGTTTTAATGTGCATTTTGGAATATTGCATAAAAAACACAAAAATGCCATAAATTCTAAAAATGCACAGTAAAAAACGTGCGCGCACAATTGAGTAGAGTAAACTTTTTATCCGATAGGATAACACATTTACGAATAAATTGCATGTTGAAAAAGATGAGATAACTTGACTAACCAGCGGTTCCGATCTTGTCCAAATGTCTTGTTTTGGTAATTCTGAAATCCCTGGGGAAAGTTTGTCATCAAAGTATTTCTGTATAATTACTGTCTTACATGACTGCATTCCTAAACAGCAGGCATCCACCTCTTAAAGCAATGACCACATTTATTGTTTCTTATCTGCTCTTTCTAAGGCTCAAATTAAATATTATATATGAAAAGTATTATTCAGTAGCTTCTCCTAGTTTTCTGGGAAAATATTTAGTGCCAGTTTATCAGCAAATGATGATTTTGTTCTTTTAGCCCTGTTCACATCAAGCACATTAACGATACAGTTCTAAAAATCATTCTCAATGTTTAAGAATAGCAGTGTCCACACCATAAATAACAATAAAGGACAGAGAAACAATATCATTGGGAATCATTTTCAGAACGTTTTTTTTCCAGGTGATGAACGATACAAACATTGACAACCAATCCGAATCAATCCTGCTATCATGCGTTGCAGAATTTAAAGCGGCAGACACGCTTGAGCTTATAATAAATAAATGATATCATTTGTTGATGTGGACACACATATAGTTATATCTTTATAGTTATCTACTTGGTGTTTTTCTTGGCATTTTGACTTGTTGGATGGAAACTGTGCTTTATTTGCAAATGCTTTATGCAATATTCCAGTTTTATTCCAACAAAAAAATCACTAAGATTTTACAAATATGACTTCACCATTTATTATTAATTCAGAACCATATTATAAATCAGATAAACAGAATGTTTAAAAAAGATCTGAATTAAGGAACAATTTGGTCACAATTTAAACATTGATTTATTTCTCATGAACATGCCAATAGGGCAAAATATCAAGTTTTTCAGTTAAAAGTGACTTCAATTTGAGTCTGTTCTTTACACAAAAGTATTCCTTTTTATTGTGTGTGTGTGTGTGTGTGTACAGCCATTATTCATCATATGGACAGTAGCACTGTTGGCAATCTATAAAATATATTCTTTTGTGTCCCATATACATCCCACAGGTGTGGAATGACATAAAAAGTAAGTAAATTATGAATATGAACCATTCATTTAAGCTTAAAATGACTGTCAAAATGTAGACTTTATAACTAACATACAAGCTGAGACTGACTTCACACTGAAAAAAGCAGAAAGCAGAACGGGACACACGACAGATGAGATGTGGAGCTGATAAATGTTTGGAGACTCGTTTAAAACTGTGACATTCTGTTAAAGGGACAGCACCAACAGTGCCCCCTGGTGGCCAGTGCTTTAACTGTGCTGATGGAGGTCATGGGCTGCTGCTGAAAAATGCTCAGTGGACTGTATCCAATAACAACAGTTTAATTTGCTCTCTTACATATCTGTATTCACTATAGGAGAAGGAGAGGCTAGAGTGATAGATAGAACAAACAACCAGGACCATAAATATCACTTTTTGAGAGGTCTTCTTATCTCAGTCTGTCAGTCTTTAGGTTTTGCCAGCACGTCGCATGCCTAGCGCTTAGCCTTTGCTTTAATATGGAAATGAGACGCAAGGTTGAATTCCCATCGGCCACACTGATAGTGAGCTTTATCAGAGGTTTTATACCGGAGTCAGAGTAATATATTGTGGTTGAACTAACAAAGGGAACGCTGATATTCTCGCTTATGTTTAGAGAAAGATTCTGGTTCTGTTGACCAAACGTCTCACTCAGATAAGGGATAATGCTTTTGGCTTGGAGCATTACCCACAAACACACGCCAAATCTCAAGAGGACATTTGTTGCCACTAGGTTCATAATGAGTTGACCTAGTGAGATGGAGTTTCTCAATATAGACTTTGACCTTTGACCTGTTTCTGTTATTTAAGCCAAGTTTGCTACTGCATGATTAAAACATCTCAAGTCAAAATTTAAAGGGGCAGTTGTGTCAAAAATGACATTTCTGGCAGTCTTTGTTCCATCATATATGACTTTAGTAATGACTGAATTTCACATTTAAAGGGATAATGTGGCTTCATAAATCTCAGCATGGGCTACTTCTATAATGGTGTGTCATACAGGTAGGAAATAAGATGAGGGTGAGTGAATATCAACAGAACTATCTTTTTTAGTGTGAACTATCCCTTTAAAGATGGACAAGTAGAGCACACACACATTTTTGAGCACACTCATAGATCCCAGCACACTGCTCGATGGCCCGGTCATCTGTAACAGCAGAGCAAAAGAAGAAGCCTACTCTGCAAAATCACTCATCGCTCACACACACACTTAGACACGACACTGTCCCAGCAGTGACCTGAAGCTCTGGTGTCTGTGGTCCATGTAACACGGGCCCCTCCAGAGTGCACAACCAGCTAGAGCACCACAGAAAATAGACACACGTAGAGAAACACACGAACAAACACACACTCACTCATACTCAAACTCTCATACATACACATAGTGTGACACGGCCCAGCTGGAGGCAACACACCGCGGTTGGCCTGTCGCTATGGAGCTTCCTTCTCTGTGCTGTGCTTGGCAACCGATCACAGCACCCCCCACATGCTGCTGAACTGGAGCGATGCCTTACAAACACACACTCTCATAGTAACTACATCTTTGTGTGTACTGACCGTGGCATTCTGGGATAAAACTATAGAACTCAATTGTAATTTCTACAGTTTACAGTTTTCGTTTTTGCACCGTTTGTAAGAGAACAGCATTCATTTGAAATAGAAATATTATGTAACGTTAGTAAATGTTTTGATCAATTTAGTCATGGTTGCTAAATGAAAGGATTCATTTTAAAGTATTTAAAAATATTACAGTGCTGTTTTCGTTGTGTGATAATAATAAGAAATGTTCCTTAAGGATGAAATCAGCATATTGGAGTGATTTCATCTGACACTGAAGATTGGAGTGAAGGCTGCTTTGTCATGGCAGAAATCAATTACACATTCACAATAACTGTAACAGATTACAGTTACATTTATTTTTTAATTTAAATGGGTTTTTTTTTATCTCAAAGTAAAAAAAAGAAAAGAAAAAGTTGCTAAAGTCAAATTTTGTGGTGGATGTGCACTACTTTATACATTTTTAAATAACCTATTACATTTCTAAAGTAGCGTTCCCAACACTGTTTGTGTGTGTGTATGTGATCTGATTTTGTTCTGTAATGCATAAGTAACATCTGGCCTTATGGAATATAATCCTATCTATTGTAACTGGCCAGCCAATAAGAGAGGAGAACTTTGGTACATGTCGATCTAAGAAATCTGTTTATAAAAGTGGTCAGCGGGAGGATTTCTGCAGAAGAGCGGTGGGACTAAACAGGTTTATAACTCCTTTGTGGCATATGTAATCAAAGGTTTAGAGTTCAATCCTTTGTATACGAGGGAGAGTTTGATCAAAGCTGATTTTCATCTGGCTGATATTTCTCCAGCCTGGAGGATGAGCAGGAAATCAGGCTGAAATCTCACAGGGCTGTTCTTTCTTTCCCTTCTTTTTCAGCCTCTATTATCTCCCTCTCTTACCCCTGAGAAGGTAATGGAGCAGGAATACACACAAGCAAACAGTGGGAGGAATAGAACCCTTTTTCTCTCTCTCTTTCTCTACGGGAGGGCAGCTTCAGGGCTACATTCAGCCCTTGTGGCTTCTCCTAAACACTTGCACGCCTGTCAGTGGAAAGAGAGGGAATAAGGGGGAAAAAAGAAGATATAAAGATTCAACTGATATCCCTCTGAGGCATTGGGTGTTTGTTTTTCGTTGTGGGTGTCCTGTTTCCAAAAGCTGTGATTCTGTAGGCCGTGCGCTGCTCCTTACAACCGTCCGTTGTTTGAAACACATTTTTCAGCAGATGGAGTTTGTCCACATACAGGAGGTCGGGGAGACAACCGAGCCAAGTTCACAGCGACCAACCTGCCAGGAAAGAACAGTGCATGGCAGTGACATGACTGATGAACCAATCGCCCAGCCCGGGGTTGGTTTACTTTAGAAAACATGACGGCGAAGGAATTTCATAACAACAAGATAGAGCATTCTGAAAGCGTTTGTTTCGTTTTTGGCCTCTAGCGTGGTTTCATGGTTACATGGCATGCGTGTGTTTGTATGCTGCAGTCACATCAAAGCATCTTTGTGTCGGATGAAGTTTTAGCTGCTTTGGTTAATGAATGGATGCCTTGCCATTGTCTACAGTAGCAACACAGTTCAAAGATCCCGGTGAGTCAGTATATAAAAACACGCAAGCTTGAAAGTTCAGTTTAGCCTCTGTCGTCAAGCTTCTGATGCATATTATCGAATTGAGGCTGATCTAACAGTACGTTCTGTTTAAAATACACAACTGGAAGGTACAGCGCACGTATTTAACAAAGGGGTAGGCATGGTAAATACTCGTCTCTGTTGGACATTGATCCATGAATAATGTCGGATGTGCAAATTTCAGCTGCCATGACGGCTGTTTTATTTCATTAGTCCCTTAGTTCCTGCCAAGCTGGGCCCCGATGCTTGAATTTAGCCACGATTGGGCCAAGAGCTTCGTGGGGAGGGCACCAGAAGAACGCCGTCCTATCCCAGCGCTCCTTATCCGGAAATTCAGACCTGACTGGTTTATTCGAGTGGCCAGGACAAAATCCTTACCATCTGCACCTTTCAGGCATTAAACTGTTCCTGCTTTATCTTTAATAGGGAAATCAAAGACAGTCCCTTTGGGATCCGAGCGAAAACGCACACACACACACTAGCATAAAAGCATTCTGCACATAAACACACTCATACTAACACTCAGACACACACAAACACGAATAAACACACTCATCCAAACACTGGGGCACAAACAGACATTCATAAACACACTCCCGACCACTCACAGAGAACATGTGCTCCAACACACACACATACACACACACACACACATCAGAAGAAAGTGCCTCTCTCTCTCTATGCCATGTGCTTTGGCATGCCATGCCACCTCCTATTAGTGTGTTTTCAGTTCAGTTTGAACTTTTGGGCTTTATTTACTTTAGGTCTGATTGGTGAAATCAACCATTTGTGACATTTATGCGTTTTCAGATGGAACTCATAAATAGGAAATATCTAAGAGCTTTGGACAGAGCGAAGGGAAAATATTCTGATATCGCTGATTCAGGATAAAAGCTCTTATTTTAGTACCTCATAGCACGGGGAATATGGATTGTCCTGACCTTCCGTTTTACACAGATTGTCTCCTGTAAGAACTCGTAATGGGAACGCTGAGTCCCTGAAGACATCAAAGCAGAAGGGAGAGATGGAGAGACATAGAATGGAAGTAACTAACATTAAGCAGGGGAGATTGTAACATTTTCCTTCATAACTCACAAATTACTGCGCATCTACCTTCCACCTTTTGGTGTAAGAAACAATACTATGTTACTAAAAGTAACTACCATTGGCTTATAATGGGGTGTAGAGGTCAGTGGGTTATGATCACACCCATTCTGTCAACTGTAACACTTGAAGATCTCTTTTAGTTTAAATAAAAACAAACAATTAAGTAAGTAATAATTATTTTAGTATTTGCAGAGTTGTTTTTTGGCATAATTTGCATTCAAAACAAAAGTCTAAATGGGTCTTACAAGTATACCCTTGTGAAGTGGAAGTGTGCTTATTTTTATTTAATGTGCACTTGTAGTGTACTGTACATGAAATGTTAAGCATATTTAAACAAAAATTTTAATTTAATAATATTCTATCTAGCATTGTAATGTATAAATTCAGCTTTAAGTATTTTCTTTTAAAGTATATTTCCATATTAATTACCCTTTATGTTAAAATCAAAATGAGATATTTTGATGAAATTATTTTTTTTTGCATGTTAATGTTTAAAAAGTTCAGTTTTATTACATGACTTCTTACAATTGCCTTGACCTCAGTCATACAGTCTTGCAGAACAGAAGTGTTATCAGAAAATAGCATCTTTAGTTTCACTTACCAAGTGAAGCATTTTCTCAAACAGATAGATATCTCTATTGAGCATGTGTTAAATAAGTGTCATCACTCTGGCTTATTTGTAATTGAAGATATTTAGTGTTACAAATCGTCCCCTGTTGCAATTACCCCCAGTGTCTCTTATGCTTCATTTTCTGGATTAATGACCCGCAAAGATAAACATGCATACACAAATTGTTTAAGTGTGTTTTGATTTTTCCCAGCTTGGGAATCTCAGAGCCGTGCGGTGATGATGCTGCGTTATCTTCTGCTCTCAGGTCAGTAAAAGGATACAGTCCAGACAGTGGATCTCTTTCACTGCACTGTCTGCTTGATTTTTGTCTCATATCAGCATGGGGCTGTGAGACCCCACATGTGTTTTCCTTAATTTTCATAAAAGAGAGGGGCTTCAGTGTGAGAGTGGGATTATTTCCTGCAGAAATTTATAATGGTTTCTCATACAAAAAATATATTCTGTGCCAATATGTGTGTGCCGAGAGCATTTTTTAAGTGTGAGTACTGCCTGAGAAGGAAATGAATTCAGGAGCATTGATAAAGTGTGAATGTCTTTTGATGTGCTAAGTCTAGACCAGATTGTTATATCAGATCTAATGTCAGAACCCCAGATGATCCAATCAATATATCCTGTGTTCTCCCTCTGGTTCTTTATTCTGTTGCTTTCTTTCTTTTTCTCATCCTCGTCTGTTCTCTCTTTTCACTCTTTCTCTCTCTTACCTGTTCAGACCCTTCATGTTCATGCCTCCCTAGGATAAAAATGGGACATAGTCTTTAGAAATATTCTAAGTAAGTTTTGCTGGTGGATTTATTTTTTAGAGTGGAAAGGATTACCGAAAAACACAGAATGCAGGACAGGGACTTGATTATTATCGGTTGTTGATTGGATAGTGTTCAAATGTAAGAAGTTTTTAAGCAGGGTAAATGATTGAAATGATCGCTGAAACACAATTTAAAGGGTTAGTTCCCCCAAAAATGAAAATTCTGTCATTAATTACTCACCTTCTTGTCGTTCCAAACCCATAAGAACTTCTTTTATCTTTGGAACACAAATTAAGAAATTTTTGATGATATCTGTCAGATACCAGATCCAGAAACTTGGTAAAAACACCGGTAAAAAAGTCCATGTGACACCAGTGATTCAACTTTAGTTTTGTGCATATATTTTTTGCGCAAAGAAAACAAAAATAACATCATATACTCAACCATTCTTTTTTTATGACTTATGTTTTCCACAGTTTTAGAGAACATTACTGCGTAAGCAAACACACAAACAGCTATAGATTATGCACATGCTTTCATCTGGATGTAAACAAGAATACGTTAAAGCTTGCACATGTGGCGCCTTGATATACTCCAAAAAGTCATCGGAGAAGAGTGAATTGTTGTTTTTGTTTTATTTGCATGAAAACATATTCTCGTCATCACAAAAGTGAAGTTGATCCACTGATATCACATGGACTGTTTTACCAGTATTTTTGCTACATTTCTGGATCTGGGATTATTTCAGTTGTATTGCTGTCTATGGAGGGACGGATGGCTCTCTGATATCATCAACAATATCTTATTTGTGTTCCGAAGATGAAGGTTTTATCGGTTTGCAACAACATGAGGGTGAGTGGTTGATTTTTGGGTAAACTAACCCTGTAAGATATTTTGGATGAAAACCATTAGGCTTGTGATTATTCAATTGACTGCCAAGTAAAATAGACTGTCAAGGTTCAAAAATGTATGAAAGACATCGTCAGAATAGTCCACTTGCCATCAGTGGTTGAACTGTAATGTTATCAAGGGATGAGAATTCTTTTTGTATGCAAGAAAAAAAAAACAGGACTTTATTTAACAATTTGGCACCGTAGCCTCACTGTAGCACCATTTTGGAGAATATCTGCTTGAAGCAAACTGCGTACTCAGTTCTCTTTCAGCCACATCACAAGGATAAGGTGTTTTCGTTTGGATTATTCATTCAAAGCATTTATAAACATAGAAGACGTACTCATTGTTGATTAATAACAACATTTTCTTTTTGCGTGTGGAGTAACACTTTAAGAAGCACAGTATTTTATTCCTGAATTTTTTGTTGAAACATCCACAAACACTTACTGACAAGTTTTTCTTTTTTTTTATGAGTTGTAAGGGGAGGATTAAGAGTAAAAATATCCTCAGATATCCTGCTGAAGCCGCTGTTTTCAGCAAACGTGAAGAAAGATCACATAATCACAGATTTTTAGGCTGTTGACAGCTACGTTAATTGTAGAGTTTTAGAGGGGCTGAGATGAAAGATGGATGGCTGAAGCCCCTGTAAACATGGTCTAGCAATGAGTGTCATCCAAAAAATAAAAATAAAATAAAGTCATCATTTGCTAACGCCATTGCTCTAGCCCCATATGATTTCTAAATCTTTCTTGAGTCAAACACCATATGGGATGTAAGGCATCCCTCTTTTCAATACAAGAGCATGATGTTGATTTACTTCTTAAGTGTTTCTCGGAAAAAAAGAACATTATATGTGATTGGAAGTATGTGAGGGAGAGTAAACAATGACAACACTTTCACATTTGGGTGAACCATCCCCTTAATATCAACAACGGGTACACACGTCATATTTACCCATCGTGTACGATGCTATGATAAATATTTTATTCCAAGCTGTCCTCCATACAATCAAATGGAAATTAAATCGAGTTGTGTAAAGCATATCGTTAATTTTTTCTGAACTGAATCCCTCATCAGATGCTGGAATCCTCCAAGCAACAGAGCTGAATGGTAAACACACAGGGTACTTTAAGGCCATTATGTTCTCCGCTCCCTGGAAATGATTTCTAAACACTGTCGTAAATCCCAACACTCGTCACGGAGGCCAGACGAGAGTCCTCTCCTACTTCAGACTCAGATAAACACTTCAAAGGCGACCGGCGGCTCAATTTGAGAGTGGCATTATATGTAAGGCATGTTGGGTTTACTTTGCCACTAAAACTCAAACAGACCCGTACTCTAAGAGAAGTGTCTATTAATATTACCACCACCCACGTGCTAATGCCTCCTGCCAGCTCTACCCTCATCGACTCTGGAATACTGAAGCTGCTTTTTCATAGAGAACGTCTCATGAATAAACAGACAGAGAAGAGCGATGACATGACTCACTGAAGAACAGAAGGTTTCCTTTTTCTCTGCAGTTAGTGTCAGCGTCAACGCATCCATCACTTGGAATGACTGGATCGACAGAGACTGATCGCACCGAGGGCACACACACACTCAGCTATGGGTAACGGCTTGGCAGACCTTCAGCTCTCTGGAGGCAAATTTGCCATTCGGAGTGTTCCACCGTCTTGTACGCTATTCCCTCCCAAGGAATAATGAATGTTGTGGCAATGACTAGAACATCACCAGTGAACACTGTTTCCCAGAGTTCTCAGAGGTCAATGCGCTGCTCTTGGGATTCTTCCACTGCTGGAGAAGTGATCAGGTTCTCCTTCGAAGTCATTAATATTGTCATTAATAATTGCTAAGAGACGATATAAGCATTACAAAAACGGAAACTAATGCAAATCCCGGATTTGGTAAAACTAGGCACCGTCAACCTGCCAACAAGGAGAAGAAACACCAGACAGTGGGATCTCCTGACAATAGAAAGGAAAAATGAGCTGTCATTTTAAAAAACTGAGGGCCGTTTGCCCAGTTGTTGCCCAGTGGCATGAGGAAAGACGTCTGAGTTGGCTAATAATACCACAAAAGGCACTTCCATTCAAAAATGATTCCACTATTCCACAGGTAACACTAATGATGTGGTCAGCTTGGCTGGGCATTATTCATAGAAACTGCATGGTCATGGTAAACCTAGATTTGAACAACAGATTGACTAAAAGTGGAGCACTTTAACATGAGTTTAAGGCAGGAGAAGACAGAACATCAACTCCCAGACCCTTATTCACCTGAGGAAAGAGAATAACACAAAGACTTGATCCAACATCTCTGCAGGAGATCGCAGTGTTCCTCCCTTTCTCCCATCTCTTTTCTCTGAGAGTTGCTTGTTTCTCTCCAGGGAGCCATATACAAGTGGAGGAGGGAAAGGAACTTGAACCAACCAAATTAAACACATGAAATAAGAAGGAAAGTGTTGTCATAGCATCCTAATGACTCAATGAAACCTCTGTAAACCCTATTGAATTCAGGCCCTGAGATGTAAATTGAGATGTCCTCACAGGCTTTTGATGTCATGTGCAGTATAAGAGTGTTTTGTAAAGAAAGACAAATAAAATACTCATATTGATGCTTGAGTACCTGTACTATCACCGACCGAAAGATATCACATATTAGTCATTTACGAGGTTAAGGATTTGCTTTAAAAGAAAACATATTAGTCTAATTTACTTCGGCTAAATTTAAAACTGTGTTTGAAATTGAAAATGAAAAAGGTTTTATTTTTCATTTATTTATTTATTTTTATGCCAAATCTTTTGTTATTGTGGATCTGCCCAATCAGTATGTACAGGCCGATTAAGTCACTTTTCATTCTAGTTGTGCTTTAACATACACTCTGGGTTCAAGAGCCAAAATGTAATGGAGGCACAGACTCCGATCCATTCATTGACTCAGTCGATCAGTGTAAGGAAATGCTATTAGCCCTTCAAGGCGGTGGTTCCCCGGTACAGTCAGCAGCTAGCAGTTAGTGAACAGGAACGTTGAACGTTTCCCATCGTTTTGACCCTGAACTCCTCCCTCTCTTCTCCTCAGCTTCATTCAGTGTGTTAGCGAAGTAACCCTTGAGTGGTTTTCCATATGTTTGCAGCTTAATGGCAGTCTTTATCCTATAAAATATCTTTGTTGACCACTAAAGGAAGTTTCCTCATTATTTGGTACCATGTGAATGCTCAGAGACTTTACGCTGGGGTCAGACACATCAAATTGGTTTAACATCATTAGCATACCTGTATCAAGATGTAACCATGCTGCACAGCTAGAGAAAACCTATGTTGTAAATACTGAATAAGTTGCTATGTTATTATGCACAGTAAAATGATTGAACTTTAGCATTAAATGATGGTGTGCTGTCAGTAACTCTTTGAGCTTATGGAAGATTGACAGTAACGCTCGCTAGCTACTGTCTCAAGCCTTGGGTAAAAATACAGGTTTGAGTTCAGAACTGAAAGTTAGGAAATAAGTAATTAAACCGTACACTAAATAAGGCCAACTTAGACTATTTTTACAGTAAAAATCAGGATGAATGTGCTTTATTAAAAATTAAGTGTCACCTTATTATTTAGTTTTTTTCCTATTGTTTTATGAAAAAGCCATAAGGAATTCCAGTACAAAGAATTGTGCATTTTCTCCCTTACATTATTTTGGTTTAATCCAGAAGTTTGGCACTGAAAAAGAACAATATCTACAATATATCCTAACAAAAAGTGTAATTTAAGCCAAAATCAATATATTAAACACCCCCCAGTTTTTCCCCACTGCTGGAAGATATCAGCAAATTGGCAAGCGCATCCCAAAAAAAAGAAATTATACAAAATCCTGACCTGACCGTATAATTTATAATTGATAAATGGGAAAGAGATCGCAGTATCAAGACCAGCATTTACTTCTGGACACAAATCTGTAAGTGTACCTCTATTGTGTCCAAGAATAAAAACATAAAGCTAATCCAATATAAGGCTGTTAGCAGAATAAATAATACTGAACACAAGATACACATCATGGGATTCCGATTCGGATAAATGTACAGCGTGCACGTAATATGACTAACAACCACAATCTGGTTCTGCCCTCCCATCCATCACATTTGAAAGAAAGTGTCAGTTGTTTTTCATGTTTTGTTGTATTTCCTCTGTTTTTTTTTTGTGTGTGTCCAGTTTGCCATATTTCTGACATAGGTTTCAACTTTTAACAAAATGTTTCATGTTTAATGTACTACAAAAAGTGTGATGAAAATAAAAAAGAACACATTCTGAATACTGAATCAGACTGATTGATTGATTGATTAATTAAATAAGCTGTCCCTTTTTTAACACACTTTATTTACATTGTTATTTGTGATTTTTGATGTAACTTTTATTTAAGGTATAGGTTTTTTCCTGTTCACGCATTTCCTTGTACTCAAACCTATGACATGCTTATATGTTTGAGCTAATTCTAATGAATGTTTTAAGCTATAATATGAACAACAATTTTACATTCGTAAAGCAAACAAAAACAGCGTTATTCAACAACTCCATCTATGAAAGATCAGAGCTCTCGGATTGCATCCAAAATATCTTAGTTTGTGTTGTGAAGATAAAAAAAGTTTTCATTTTTGGATGAACTAACACTTAAAGATTTTTATCAACACATTCATCTGCAATTGTATAAACATGCAGAAATGTGTGTGTAAATGTTTTGTGCAAATACCTTCAAATTCAAATGAGATCAGAAGGTTGTAGCTGTTATGGGTTGGTGACTTTTATTTATTTCTTTAGCACTGTTTGTGAAGAGGTCCACTAGGATGTTTAATTTTAAAATCTTGTTGTGGTGAAATTTCACGCGTGGTGTGATGAGGCCTGTGTTAACAAAAATGAGTTACAGCACCTCCGCTGCTGTATTGTTTCAGCTTCATCAAACCCAAACGCTTCACCTGCTCGCGCCAAAAGAGCCAAACCATGTCCCCACTGTTTTAAGAGGAGGACATTACTCTGCAGGAGCATTTTACACTTTAGGGAGGATGTCAGTGAATGATTTGGGCGTCTCTGAGTTTTTCTTGGCCTCGGTTGGTCACTGTTTTGCTGCTTTGATGACTTGCTTGTGTGTAAAGGGTCAGCACTGAAAGGAGAGCTCTGCGAGGGAAATGAAACATTGGTCATTAGGATGAAATCCAGCTTCACTCCCTCTCAGCTGATACATTACCAAGTGATTAGTGAATAAATTCATCTTTAATATTCATTTGCATGAGCAATCCGGTTATGTCCATTTATTGCATTGCTCGGGTCAGGAGCCACATTCATATACGTTAAGAATGCGTATAATTCTTAGACTCAAGAGATTCCTTGAATATTACTTGACACCATCAGGGCACTTTATCTTGAATATGTATAGCTGCCGTTGGCAGCACAGCAGTGTTGAAGGTGTAGATAGACATTCATTTCTTCAGAGAGGTTCATCTCAGTCCATAGGCTGCCATGAAATCTAGCGCTGTGTGTCTCCATTGTCTAACAAGGCAAGGAGTCCAAGTTTTGTCACCTTTTCAAAAACTATTTACATATTAATTACATTATAACGGTCAAATACTAGTTTCTATGTTTTATGGGGGCATTCCACACACATAATGGTTTTTACTATGCATACTACTCTTCATATCTCACAAAATTAGGTATATACTTTCTCTGATGGACTGCTTTCAGCTATATTAACTCATTTTATAGAATAGCTACATTTTTGAGTAGCTTGCCCAACACTACAAGTGCTGCATGGCACATGTGTCACAGCTTGGACATCAGTAACATCAACTGTGATTGGTCAAAATCATATCAAACCTGTGTCATAGGCACAAACGACTATTAATATTTCTTTAATATGAAACAAATTAAAATGGAAAAATGAACTCCGTGAACAAACAAAACAATAGTAATATCTATGACACATTCATTGCTATAAAGAACTGCAATAAGTCCGGTTTACGAGCAGCGATCTTTGACATCACGTCCACAGGAGATTAGGGGGCTTGGCTTTAGCTGTCTGGCTCTGCTGTGGTAGGAAATATTTCACGTTAGCCTAGTAGTAAAGAACGTGTAGGTGGTGGTTGATTTGTCCAAGTATTGTGTTTTAAAATTGTCAGTAAGCCTAATATTTGCTTTTCTGCTTTGAAACGCAATTGAAAACATCTCTTAGCTAGACAAAGTGGAGACCCAGACTATGGTCACTTGTATATCAGGCCGGCACAGAGCCGACGGGGTCGGACATCGAGGCTAAAGCAGAATCCGCCGCAGTTGCCAGAAGCCTTGAGCTGCTTTGAGAATGACAGCGTCTGGTTTCTTTCTGCCTGATATGAGGCCACTTCACAGTTTCTGAGGCTGGACTAATATCAAATCTGGACCGAGGCCAAATTTGGGCAACAGTTAAATCTCAACATCCAAGATTTCCTCCGTGTTTCCCATGGGTTTGCAGACACCAGGCTCGTTGGTGTCTTCGGACAGACAGATTTAGGCTCCTGAGAGCGTAGGTTCTGGAGTGGAATTACACAGATCACAGCCGCCTGGATAAAACATTCGCTCTTCTGTCCATTTGTTATAAAATATATACTGTTACTGGAGCAACTTTAGCCCCAAGTGACAGGTATCAGATAAACTCTACATGTTCGCTAAACCCCTGACATGTCTCTTTTCACCTCACAACCAAAAAACAAGTTATAGAGAGCCCTCTAGATGACTCTGAGACCTTTAGAAAGCTGGGAATTGAGCCTCAGCCCTCCCATATGGGCTGCATGTGCTGGGAACTCCTCACTGGGCTCTGCTATTGCCGCCCAAACCCTGCTGCCATCGGCCGTCATAAAATCACTGCATAAACGACACAATCTTTAAATTTTAATACACCACTCAAATGTCAACTGTGGACTCAATCAATAAAATAATGTGACTCATTGAATCATAAAATGGATGAAACGATGGAATAATTAGATGCAGATAATCTACTTTCTCATTATGAGTGTGAATAAACAACTCCAGCTGCCCTTGAGACAGCTGCCCTTTCGCGGCTTTCAGGATGCATTGAAACCCAACAACTCCTGTGGCTTTCTTTCATGGGTTAAAGGAAGGCAAAACAGATAGCATAGTATTGATGTCTATAATTAAATGTAATTGTTTATTAGCTGAGGTCATTGTGACTGTGACTGTTTTGTAGTGTATAGGGAAGCAGACAGATTTTTCTGCACTGGAAATGTCATACTTCCTTCACACTTTCTTTATAATGAAATCAATACTTCCTTGAGACCAATCAGTATTATGTGTTATATAATGCTGTGTGCTTTTACTCATAACGTACCATAAAAATAGCATAAAAGTGGGCTATATAATTTCTATATAACAGACAACATTGTGTTTTTAATTGAAGATCTACTCTAGCTCCTCCTTCAATTTGCACAATTTGTTCTAAACAACATAATGTTAGTTATAATGCATTTATCCCTTTGTTCAAGAGAAGGAACATCATACAGATTTGGACCAACATAAAGATGAGTAAATAATGTCAGAATTAGGATTTTTGGGTGAGCTATGCCTTTAAGGCATGACACAGGAAAGGCGGACACAAGACACATAGTACAACTTTAAATATGTACTTTTCTGGCTGGGTACATCCATATTTAATGGTAAGAAGTGTGTGACGCAACTATGGCTCCTAGTTTAACTCCCCTGTCACAACATTTGAGACCCTGACACTAACCGGCCGGATGTACCACAAGTGTTCTCCTGTAAAACCACATAAAAACCAGAATGTCCACATGCAACACGCAAGCATGTGCACAGATTTCCACAGAAGTATCGGTTCTGTCCTTTTTACCTCATTTGTTCCCTCTCTGTCTCTCCTGTTTTTGGACCTGTGCCCACTCTACAGATCAACTACACTGAGGCAGAGATCCTGTATCTCTTCCTGTTTACATAGTGGCCTGTGGAATGAGATGTGCGGATTGCATGGCCTTTTCAGCACTACAGGAATGCAGCTCGGAGCATGTGTTGAGCATGAGAGAAGGATCACACAGTCGTCAGGGATCAGGGATGTACAGTAACCCTTTACTAGATCAGGTGAGGTAAATTAACTTGGTTCATGTATGCACTCAGTAAACAAAAAAAATTAAGGCCTTTGTGTTTTTGACAATGCAACTGAGAATATTAAATGATAATTTTTACAAATATTTAAACTTACAGTATTAAAAAAAGCTCAAACTAAATGCCTTTCAGTAAAGTCATAATCATGTCAGTGTTTATATTTGCTCTCTATTTAGACAGGTGAAAATATTCAAATTTTCCCTTACAAATGAATGAGTGGTTATGGAGTTATGGTTTACCTCGATAATTGATGAAGCCTCTTTGCCATGAGTGTATCTATAGAAAAATACTTCCCGTACCACCTGTGTTTATTACTAATTCTGCGTGAAAATGGTGATGACTTCATTGGTTGCATCTGGAATGAATGGAATGGAGAGAATCGTAATGAGGCTGTTTGCCTGCTGCTTTTAAGTTGATTTTGGGGTGAAACTGCTTATGTTTGAATGCATGTAATGTTTCCATAAGACACCAGAGCGGACTGATGCTCCACTCTGGCCTTTAATCTGTGTTTCAGAGAGTGTGGATTCCCCTCAGCTCTCTCCTGGATAAACACTATTACAGGCTGATGCTGAGGAGCTCAAAGTTGAGTCAATATTATCCAGAGCAATAAAGTCCTGCACAGTGCGCTCTGCTCCCCCTGTGAGACCGAGATGAGTTCATCTCTAAACTGCTGAGGTCTAGGAGGACCTGGATTCTGTTTATGAGCAGTAAAGTTTGAGTCTGTACAAACCCTCTCTGTTTCTTATCCAGACTAGGGTCAGTAACATTTTGCTTCAAATTGTTCAACCAAAAATGAGAATTCAGTTATTATTTACTCACCTTATACTTCTGTAAATCAGTAATGTTCTTTTTTCGAGTTGAAAGTGAATGAGGACTGTTGCTGTCAAGCTTCAAGTAAAATGAAAAATCTTCATAAGGTATTCTTCTGAAGTGGCGTTTGTCATTATTCAATGTCTTTTACTTCATTAAAGGAATAAAATTAGCAAGTTAGCTGGAAACAGTGGTTTGAAGCTAAAACAAGTTAATACATTTATTACAGACAAGTCAAGCGCTTTACTTAAGTCATGTGGATTGCTTGTGGATTATTTTGATGTTTTAATTCACTTTTTGGACTACCATTCATCGCAGTTGATTCAGTGATTAGCAGGTTATGTAATACTCAATTTATTCTAATCTTAAAGGGGTCATACGGTGGTACATGCACTTTTTCAAGCTGTTTGGACTGAAATGTGTGTTGGGAGTGTGTGTATTAAGCCATTCTCAAATGCATGTTGGTGTGGCGTCACACTGACAGAGGCCTCTCCCTTATGATAGTTGATTGACAGCAGCGTGTCACACAGACTGAACTGGTGTCTTACCTCAGACCCGACCTGAGTGAGTCGTTATCAAGACTCCTAAGAAATTGAGATGTTTTGTTGTTGAATTTATTAATGAACATAGCAGTAGTGATTTACCCCCAACATCTGAGTGACTGAAGACACGGAAGATTAACGTTACGTTTGGTTCTGAAGGGAAAGTGGAATTCACTGTTGGTCATTTATTGCGGTAGTGGATATCTGCAAAAGTGCATTTGTTCCTGCCGTGAGTCACAAATCATTCAGATCATTTCTGAACTGGATACATTTACATTTACAACTAATAAATAAGTAACTGCTTAAACCAGAGTTTTGGGGTGAACTATCCATTTACGATCTGTTTGCTAAGTGATGAGATAATGCTCACTGCAGACAGATCTCTCATGCCAGGCCAATCCAAGACGCTTAATATTCTTAATAACAAACTCTTTGTTATTCCTCATTATCTCTGCCTTGGACTTTGATCGCTCCTCGCTTCTCCATCAGCAGGATATCTAGGATCAGTTAAAGGTCATCAAAGCCTGGTTTGACGGTGTGAACCCATCCCTGGCAAAACTTCTGTGTGAATTCAGATCAGCCCTGTCATTCAATTCCCCCAGTGGACCTCACTTCTTAAGAGTTGCCCTACTGCTCTAACCTGTGCACACTTGTTTGTTCAAATATCTCACATTCACAGCAGGAACATTTTTCCCTATCATACCTTGGGCGGGCAGGCCAACAGAAACATGGCTGAGCCCTGGAATAACACCCAGTGAAAGCTGCTGGTGTTTCTTAATTGGACTCAGCTCTTTCGACATTGAATTCTTTTGAACTGAAACAGCTTAACCACAGTACAACTTCTGTTCTGCTCGCAACAATGGGCTGTTGTGTTATCTTCCTGTTGGCTTAGGTGATATTGCCCCAGGACTGCACACTTATGCTGTCAGAGTTTTAACATTGTTTAAATATATGTGAAATATTACAGTCAGTAAAAAAATGTCAGGGAACTTCTGGTTTGGAGTCATTTTAACCTTTGTCAATCATTTTTGCTGGAATTAAATAATAAATAAATTCAGTATTGATTTAGAAATATCCCAGGAGAAAGACAGAATGAATAAACAGAATTTTTTAGCAAATTTAAATAATTTTTTTTTCTATCAATTACAGGTGCTGCATTTGGCCGCAATATAGCTTTTTGGTTTCCCTGCAACTTTTCATGTTTCCAGACAGTTGAAATTGTACTTACGTTTTTGGCTTAATTTGAACTTTTGCTTGGCATCTAGATGAGTCATGGGACCTACAGTATATGTGTGTGAGAAAAACAGAGAGGGTCTTCTGACAGGGGTCCTGCTGACGGGCTTTAAAAGCCAGCAGTCATCTCTTACAATAACAAACACACCAATCCAGCCCATCAACTGTGCGAGACTTAAAACACCTTTCTTTTGTGTTTTCTTTCAAGAGACATGCACGACCGAACACGTTGAATGTCTTTCGGTAACACGTCAGAAGATCTGTCTGGTATGTTCTTGTGGGAAATATTATTATTTTCAGCAACGGTGTAGCATATATTCAATTTCTAAAATAACAGAAACTGTACAAACTGAAGCATGTGAACAGTAAACTGTAATGTGTAGTAATGAACTTGCAGTAAACACAATTTTCTAATTGCAAGTTGTCATTTTTGACAACTGACATTCTTATAAACAACAGAAAAATGGATCCACCCTCTACTAAAACATTCTCTGACAGTGACGTCTATAAAAACAAAAAGGGTTAAGGGTTTTGATTGCTGTCATTTTTACTTCATATTTTGTTTGTTATATATTAAACTATTTTGTTCCCATAGCCTTAAAATTACCAGTGTATTACCAGGAAGAAAGCTAATTAAATAGTGTATTACAGTTAATCACATGTTGGAGACATTTTCGGTTATTTGTCTTCCACATACTTTTCCTGTCTTTTCTCTAATTAAACCTGACAAGCAGCTGCACAGTTCAAACAGCATGTGGATGTTTTGTGACGCCACCCAGCATTTGCCTATAAAGCAGCTTAGACGTTCACCTGATAGACGCAGGATTGAGTCTCGGTCCAAACGATGCAGTGCTCTATCTTTTCATCTGTTATCAGACTCTAGATCAGAGCAGAGGGAAGAGACAGAACTGGGAGACAAAAGCAATATTGTCCGTTCGCTGGCAGCCGAGCTCAATTCCAAGCGCTTTGAAAGAATGAGAGGTGTTTTCCAAACACAACACGCACAATTCCGCATTGTCTGTGATTTGGCAACTGTGCGTTGAAGATGTTGCAAAAAAGAAAGAGTAACATACCTCTTCTTTTGTTACTCCCTTTTTTTCATACACTTCATCATCTGTTATTAAAGCCGTAAATTTCGTAAAGACATCATGGGTTATTTGCTCTTTATGAACGTAAAAATGTAAACAGCAGGACAGGCACATGTATCTGAATCTTTAATCTGATTCATTGTGCTTCATTATCACTGCTTTGAAAGAGGCTGCATATAGAATTTATTATTATTATTTAATGCCATATACATTCCTGCGTTCAGCCTTGTCTGTCGCTCTCTATTTCCTTCTTTCTGTCTCCTACTATTTCTTCCTTACGCAGCTGCTCTGGCTCTGATATCCATTGGCAGTTTGGTTCTAGATTCAGGTGTTTTCAGGCTGGGGCTCAGACACACCCCCTGGGTTTCAATAGGGTCCTAGAGGGTCATACAAAAGAGAGAAAAAAATGACCAAATGTATTTTAAAATGTCAAAATTAATATGTGGGCTTAATACACTGAAATAGCTATCTAATGACTTGTGAGTTATGAGTGTGTGTATGTGTGAGAGAGAGAGTGTGTGTGTGTGAATTTCCTCTGAGTCTGTGCATCTCTCAAAAGTGTTCGGCTAAAACAGTCAAACTTTAAGTTAATTTTCTTCACTAACAGCACCGTTGTTATTTCTTTTGTGAGAAGTCAAGTTGTTTTATGTCTTTGAAGGAGAGAGAGCGAGAGAGATAGAGTATGTGCTTTCCGTGCATAATAAAATTACATTTTGTGGTAAAGCATGGAAATTAGCTGTCATTTTTATCATATATGTTTGGCCAGTGTCATTGTGGGATTTGGTTGTATTGCTGTTCTACACATAGACACAAATATATACATATATATATGGGTGTAAGACCTTATATATGAAATTATAGAAACCATTTGGCAAGTGATATGGAACAGTGATGCGGTCAAAGAGCTGCCTGGAACTATGTTTGATGTGCAGTTCCCTGGAAATAACCTATGCACACCATAGAATGTTTGTCAGACAATCAGATTTAAGTATTCAAAGGCCCCGTAGTGTGTGTGTGTGTGTGTGTGTGTGTATATATATATGCTTCAGAGCGATGACATCTATAACTATCTATTTGTAAAGTTTGAAAGCCTCTGTTTTAAACTCGAGTTATGATAAGCTGCTTCAGTCCAACCTGAGACTTTCCCTTATACTCAAATACAACCACTAGCATCTGAGGTAAAATGAGCATGAGAATGTTTAGAATATAGTCTAATATGTGCAAGTTCATTTGTTACAAAGTAATGAAACCACAAAACATTACCTACACCCACACACTAATGACTGGTGACATCATCTCATTGCCTTAAGTTCCCTTAAGGCCACTGGAGTGCTTGTTGTCTACATCCCACTGCTTTTATGAACCAACACAGGCCTGGATCTCTGCATCATCACCACATTTATGAACACACACACAGACAAATGCATGAACACAGGCCAGCTCACCTGCTGCACCACAGTTATCCTACTTTTATCTGTTCATAAATTAGAAACGTAATGCAGCTGCCACAGTGTGTGTGTGTGTGTGTGTGTGTGTGTGTATGAGAGAGAGAGAGACTAAGGGGTTTAACTTATGATGCAAGTTTCATTTTCTCCATCACTGATATTAAATTATGTGTTAAAATGGGATCACGATAGAACAATGTTAGACTTGGTCCTTGACAAACACAATGTGAACATGAAGGAATCTGGGAACTTTTTGGTCCAAATGGAGAGTTCTCACAATTCTGGGCTGGGTAGCTTGTTAGTGCGCTATCAAGAGCAAGTAACTTAGTCTCTATATTTTATGTTAAATTCCTGGCGTATGATGCTGGATATACTAAAGGTTCATGTTCTACAGCACTTGGCAGGTGAATGTTTTTATAAGCAATTAATTATGACTCTGTCTGGCCTGGATTTCAGCTATCAAATATTTTCTCGTCTTATGTTGCCATGGCGAACAATCAAGTTAAACAGAATAGTGAGTGTCTCAGGCTGAGCAAAGGACAGAGCCGAGCTCATATCTGTCTTCAGCGTCCCAGTTCAGAGGGATAGACGTCGTCTTATCTGCTGTCTCTTTACTGTCAGGTCAAACTTTCCATCCACTAACACCAGCTGAAAGACTTTTCACTTCTCAAAAGGATTTTGAGAAAGCAAACAAAATGTCTACTAAAAAAATGTCTATTGGACTACTGTTGATAGAGGCAGGGATTTGATGATTCTGTTCCTAGAACTAAAATGGTTTTAGAAATTATATGTACATGTAGCATTTCACATTTGTAACAATAAAACAAAAACAATTATATATATATATATATATATATATATGGGTGTATATATGTATGTATGTATATATATATATACTGTATATGTTACCGGCAATGTGTGAAATGCCGGCATTCTATAGAATGCCTAGGCAATGTATAGAATGCCCGCTGGTT
>JAUCMT010000024.1:10769179-10803336 GCA_032357475.1 Enteromius thamalakanensis | reverse complement strand
TTAGAAATGTAAAAATAAACACTAAACATGTGAACAGCCGAAAACAGTGAAAAGAAAGTTTCTGAATCAAGAAAAAAAGGGCTCAATCTTAGCTTTACTGGCACAAGGATTCAGTGAGCGTCAAGTTGCTTCTATCCTTAAAATTTCAAAGAAGGCAGTTTACAGAAAAATGAAACAAACGTGCATTGTTTTCTATTAGTGAGATTAACAGTTTTAAGAATAACACCCAAAAGAAACTGCAATCTCTTATTTTTTTCCAGAGCTGTATATGGTAGGCCTATATGTGGTGGTGGGCTGGCTGGACCATAAAATGCAAGGGCCGATTTTTACTCCCAGTCCAGCCCTGGTTGTAGGGAGGTCATACAGGCACGTGGAGGTCACACACACTACTAAGCCTCATTTTGACTTGTTTTAAGGACATTACATCAAAGATGGATCAGCCTGTAGTGTGTTTTTCACTTCAATTTTGATTGTGACTCCAAACCAAGACCTCCGTGGGTTAATAAATTTGATTTCCATTGATAATTGTTGTGTGATTTTGTTGTCAGCACATTCAACTACAGTATGTAACAAAGTATTTAAAAAGAATATTTCATTCATTCAGATCTAGGATGTGTTTAGTGTTCCTCTTATTTTTTTTTTTTTTGAGCAGTATACAGTATATAGTTCAGAAAGAGCAGAGCGAGCGAGTTGATGTACTCTCAGTGGATTATATTAAAAAAGCAGACTGTTGCAGTCCACAAAGGTAAGAAAGGGCAACACCACATGACATTTGAAGATGGAATTATTATAGATGTTTACATGCCAGGTGTCAGTGGTGTCACAGATTGGCATTCTAGTGTGCTCAGCATGGCTTCTATGCAGTAAACAGACTTCAAAGGGCTGCTACTGTGCTCACACACTAGCCGGGCTGAATAGGTGCCTTCACTGTCTGAGCCCTTCACACGCATCACACAGAGAGTTCATTCAGCGGGACTGACGCGCTGTGCACAGCCGGACACCAGCGTGAAAATTATACCCTTAAAAAGAACAACTTCATTCAATAATGTCAGCTCTCTCTCCCTATCTCTTGCTGTTTATCTGTGTTGTTCTGTCCTCTTTTCTTTCTCTCTTTCAATGACATATGTAGCTCTGCCTCTGTATATTCTGATAAATGCTTACTTTATGCATTCCTAATGCTGTTTGCCGAATCCTTGTGGGGAAATCATGCTAAACATGTTTACAGATAACTATTATTTGCTATTAGGTCTGTGGTGGTACAGAAAGCAAATAGACCGTATAGATAAGCACTGTTATTAGGGTCTGTCAGATTCTTGTTGTTTTTAAAACTGTTTTAAAATCTGTTGTGCTCACCAAAGCTGCATTTATTTGATCAACAATACAGTGAAAACAGTAATGTTGTATAATATTTATATATTTATATTTTTGTATATATTTTTATATTATTTATATTTTTTCAATAAAAAAACAATTAAATATTATAATAAAATATTATTAATTTTTGTGATAAAAAGCTGAATTTTCAGCATCATTACTTCACATGATCCTTTAAAAATAATTCTAATTTGCTGATTTATGGTCTATGTAATAAGCAGATGTTCTGCTTAATATTTTATAATAAAATGTAAAAAAGTAACTGCATTTTTTTGTCTTTTGCAAAAATATACAATACTGTTCAAACATGCTTTTTTTTCTTTCTGAAATAAATTTGAATTTTTGTTAATCAAGGATATGTTTATTTGATAAAAAGTGATTAAGTGACCAAACAATATGAATTTAAATAAATGTTGTTCCTCTTTTTATCGATAAAATAATATGAAATTCGAAAAATATTAAGCAGCACAACTGTTTCCAACACTGATGATAAATTAGCATGTTATTATTAGATCAAAATGATTCATCATGTGACACTGAAGACTGGAGTAATGGTGCTGAAAATTCAGCTTTACATCATAGGAACAAATTATGTTTAAATTGTAATAATATTCACAATATTACAATCTTTTTGTTAAAAAAAATTGATAAGCATAAGAAACTTAAAAAGATAATCTGTACCGATATAACCTCTATCCTTGCATCACTACGACTCAGACATCAAAAGCATCACTGGGTTGTTAAGTTGTGGTGGACAGATTGGTTAAAATTTGTATGTTCAATTGTGGGAGAAGTATGTGTTTTATATAAGATCTGGCAACCGGACAACCTTGGAATACTGTAAAAAAAAAAAGTGATTTTAGTGGTAAAAACCTGTTAAATGGTTAATGGTAAATTCCTGTAAGATATATAGGGGAAACTGTAAACTGACATACCCAGAATTCCCTGCATTGCATTTCAAATTCTGAATTTGATGTTTTTTCTTTGAAATAACTATGTTTCTTATTCTTATGTTTCTAAGCTTATTCTTATCAGTTATGTTTATTAGGGTTGTATGTTACATGTAGTGCTGTTAAAGTAATGTTTATAGCATATTACAGTTTAACGAGTCTTACCATGAAAGTGTTTAATGCTTGTGTCAATTACACTGAGCACCTTCCATATATGTTCACATTAAAAGCTGATAATGTAATGGGCTTTGGTTTATCATGTGTCTTTCTCATTACCACCTGCATTTGGTGCTTATCAGTGTATTTCAAAAAATTGGAATGTTAACATTATATCAGTATTTAGCTGTAAATGTACATTAAAGCCATAATTCTTTTAACAGTGTAGAGAGGCCTTTCAATGGATTATAAATGACAACAATACCTAATTTTAGTATATAAGGTTATAATATTGATTTTGGGTGAACTGTTCCTTTAAGGCTGTCTAGTCATTCAATCCTTCAGACAATTTACAGATTAGTCATTTTAGGACATTTGGACTAGTGACTATGCTAAAAATCCTGGAAAGATTTTTACAGCTAAACAACCGTGTAACACATTTGACCCAACTAGCACAAGATTTCTTTCATTTGACACATGCCAAGGGAAAGACAATTTACAAACATACCCACAGGCCATGTACTAAATTTGGTTCATAGCATGTATACCCATCACCCCTCCTGAACCCACACCCATGGAAGATTTTGTTCCCCATCCACACTTCTTTAATATTTAATCAAGACAACAGATTCACAAATGATGTTAGAGAGAATGCATGCTAGATCATATTGTCTCATCCAGTGTCTCGTCCTTTTCTTGCTATCAATTACAACTTTGACTCCTCAACTAAGTCATTTGCACTGGATTGGTAATTTGATTTCAGGAGCTCTCTCACTTGATTTCCCTTTGCCATTAATATCATTTCACAGGCCCCCATCAGCAGATATCACATGCTGAGACACCTATCTCCCAGAGCTAATCTCAGCAGCCTGGATTAAATTGAGAGCTTCATTCCTCTGTCACCATGACATTATGAGGCCTTGTCATTCATCCTGACAATTCAGCAAGGTTTGGCCTTTGAATAATGAGTTACTTTGAGTGATTTATTTACTTTTAACTTCATTATTATCTGGTTTTAGGTAGATATCATAATGTACTAATCTTGTAATGGTAAATTCTGACACTTTAAAATATTGAATCATACAAAGCCAATTTTTCACATGCTAATATCATTCTTTAGGGTCTTAATAAAAATAAAATTGGGGAGATAGTGTAAAAAACACTCATTTTACTCTGTCAAAAACATCTATTTTGAAATCACTCTGTTCTGTGTACTTCCCCTTTAAATCTTCACGAGCTCCGCTGACCCCGCCCCTCTTTTCTGAGGCACTCTCAGAGGATCTTTTTTTTAGCTGTATTTATAGTGAAACTTGCTAATTAGCACCTTATTAGGAAAGGTGATTTGCAAAGATTCATTAAACGACATTATACTCACTGCTTCTGTAGGTGAGGCTGGATCATGAATGATTCGTGCAAACATAAACGTATTTCGGTTGATCAAGGGCTTGTTTCCCTTCAGAACCAAAAGTAGCACTAATAAACTACTAGGTGGATCTTTATTATGGTAGGGTGGTTGTGTACACACTCCCAACACACATTTCAGTTCAGACAGCTTGTAAAAGTGCATGTAGCACTGGATTTTCATTTGGAATTTTCAGCTCAGTGGATATGCATGACTTATATCTGACCCCTATATTTCCATGATTTGTGAAACAGGAAGAGGAAGTCAGTAAGATTCGCATAAATGAGTTACAGTAGAACGATCCGCCCTTCAGAGAGAGAAAGATTTAAACTGTCCCCGAGGAGAACCATCTCCTTTAACGGAATCACTCTTATAGAAAATAACAGGTTTCTGATCAGTGGTTCTCAGAAAATTCATCAAGACATTCAGGCTTACCAGAGAGATGATGGCGAGATCGGTTAGTTTGTTAACGTATATCACCATATTGTCCGGCAGTATGTAATACAGAATGAAAGATGATTTTAATAGCAGAGTATCTGTCAGGATCACAAAGATAAAGCGCTTCCAATTGAATGCAGATGTGTTTACGCCATCATTTTTTTTTAACCTGGGTTCATCCATGGTGTGTTCAACCCGGGCCACTTTGGACGACTGGTAGGAGAACTTGGTTCATGTCATTCAGAGATCTATCCCTTCTCACTCGTCCACCGTCTCGCTGAACTGCCCGGCATCTCCTGCTGTGGCTTTTCTAACTCCCATGTTCCTGTCTGCCTTTCTCGGAGAGTAGCAGTGCGGTTCTCGTTTCGTTGTTGAGTGGTTTTCCCCTCTGTGTTACACATGTAATCAAATCGCCATCCAAACCACACACCTCACCACAATGTCAGCGAATCACCATCACTCGCTACCAGAGCTGTGACCAATCACATCAGGCCTGTCCGTCACACAAGGGGTGAACCGAGGGGCGAGGCATCCACATTAATCATACCTGACAGGGTTAATGGACGCCTGACGTTCCCCCCTCAATTACCAGACATGGGTTCTGATATTAACGCTGAGAGAAAACTCTATTTTTCTAGCAGTGCTTCTTCCAGGTTTTAGTTTTTTAAAGTGACATTTTTTTCCAGGACTTTAACTTTAATTGGAACAATTTTGTCATTTTTTATTCTTTTTTTTTATGTTATTAATGCTGACATCCACACTATACCTTACATACCTGTGTTGAAATTAACAACATGTTTCAATGTATGGATGTGTTCTTATGATAAAACCAAAGGCTTATTTATTAGCATTTAGTTATCATGTTCATTCTTTTCCATCTATGTATAAATGAATTATTAATAAATGGATAAATACATACATATTTGATCAAAAGCTTTAAAAATAAGCCTTAATATCTTAACAGAAACAATGTTTCCATTTTAAAAGAACCACATTTCCTGCTAGAAAATATGAATTATATGTTTAGACAACTATGGATAATTTTTTTATTTGATTGATAAACACATCAAATCTGTATGGCATCTGATTTTTCTTTTCTTTGCTAATTTTTAAATGGAAATGTATCTAATTCAGTCATTCATTTGTTCGTCATTCGGAACAGTTTGACTCAAATCTGAAATAATGTGATATAGAAGTTAGAATGATCTGAATAAATAAGCTTTCCATTGATGTATGGTTTGTTAGGATAGGACAATAAATTTCTGAAATCTAAGAGCACAAAAAAATTCAAATACTGAGAAAATTGGCTTTAATATTGACCGAATTAAGTTTTTATTGATGCATATTAGTATAATAAAAAATTACGTTTGAATATATTTATGGTATGAAGTTTAAAAAATGTAATTTTTGTATTTTTGTATTTGTATTTTCTACAAATACACCCCAGCGGCTTAAGAGGTTTCGTGGTTAAGTGTCCAGGGTCATGTATTAGAATCCAAAGGAAATGTTCATTTGAAAATGCTTGTTATGTTTACATTCACAGCATTACATTTAATTTAAGTAGTAATCTCGTATGGTATGTGGAAACGAGACCAAATTCAAATTCTAATGGTCATGAATTTCATTACATTTGGGGTCATCTTGTAATGCAACACACATTTCCATGCAAAGTCACTGTTAGTGTAGTAATTGCTCTAAAATCTGACCTTGTTCTTGGCTTGCGGGGTTTTCATCAAAGTTGGACCAGGCCGTTTCACTGCGTCTCTGGAGGAGAGAGCTCCAGGAACATGCCAGTCTGAATCTACCCATAACTGACCAAAGTTCTAGCGCTCCTGCGCGACAGGGTATGTGGTGTTCTGCAGAGACTTAACATTTAGAAACAATAACACAAGCACATATCTCCACACAACAGTAGAAGTGCTCTTTTCCGTACAAGCAAACACACCTTGTGAGCCAGATAGATGTGTGTTTGAGAGGAAATGGGTTGCTCTAAACAGTGATCGCTTGAGTATATCATGTGTACAGTGGAAGTCTGTGAGGGCCTCATACTGTAGCCATTACGCTGCATATGTTAGCATTCAGAGGACTTCCTAAACATTTCCCATAATTGACCTTAAAGGCAGTGTTACTATAACCTGACAGGAACCATTCTGCATCTAGTGTGGCACTATACTGGATGTCAGTTGCAGTGGGAAGTGTCAAATTCACACATGTGGTACCTTACATGGTGGAGGTTTATGTTTACTCAATCAGTGGTTTTCTTGGGGTTTGCTCTTAGATGAACATGAATAAACTAAAGCGTGATTGCACTTCTGACAGCACGTTGTGGATGGAATCCGCTAATGTTACTGCGTCCGCTGATAGAGTGGTTTATTTGTGTGCGCTGTCTGCATTAAATCAGAGAACATTTAGCACAGCATCAGGTTAACTCTGCAAGCCTACCCAAACAATTAGTGGTACACATGTACGCATTTCCCCATTTTACAGGCTGGTTCTAATTGCTGGGTATAGTGGAGGATACAGGAGAATACAGAGAACCGGTTCCACATTTAAAAAAAAAAAAAAGATGTCAGTAGGTGTTCAGTTCTACTTGCATTTCCTGTAAAACACAGTAGGATTTTTTCCTTGGCCTTTGGATTATTGCACAAAATAGGCTCTGTGACCAAAGGTTTATGGTTATTACACATTTTTGCTCATCATGATAATCTTCACAAATGAACACAACATGTCTGAATTTTGAAGAATAAAATAGACAAAAAGGCTAATAAAGCTTTTTTATTATTATTTTATAGGCTATAAAGTAACTACTCTGTGGTCACAAGGCTTCAGTGTCAGCCTCAGACAGGAAAAATTTTCCCTAAGGTTTTTGTTAGAATTGTTTGTAAGAATGTAATTAAAAACATAATGCAGCTGTGAAAGTAGACTAATGAGTAGATGAGTTTACATTTTTGGAATGATGACATAATGTAAACAACCTCTAGTCCCACTTCGCCACTTTAAGTAACTGGAAAAAAATGTATAAATAAATAAACAAAAATATATAAATATGTATGGTGTGTATAAAAATAAACAAATTGGGTATTGCTGTATGATAATATCTATCTATTAGTGATGTCAAATATATTAATTAATCGCATCCATAACAAGGTGACAGCACTGATACATTAGTGCTGTCAAATGATTAATCACAGTTAATCTTATTAATTTATTATTATATTATTTATTATATGTGTGTTAGTATGTATACACACACACACATATATATATATATATATATATATATAAACCAAAAGTGGCAAATGCTAACTTATTTCCTGTTGTCCGTTAAGCACTCAATTGCTAAAAGAATGAGTTAAAACTTTAATTTCTTTTTCAAATCTATAGTGAATACACTCCTGACTGATCCTTGATTGTGAGCAGGCTTAGTTTGTTCTTCCGTGTTTTAATTGTCTATTATAACAAGACTGTCAGCATCTGAGTGATACAAGTTAGGGTTTGAGTAATTTTGCCATTTGATATTCTTGCTCTGAAGAACAGAAGCTCTGTTGTACTCATCCTTTTATTCTCCTCCATCCTCTCACAGAAGACAAGAGCCTCTAACACTCCTTAAACACACCCCTTCCTCTTCCCCCTCGCTCCTCAACTCGAAACATGTGCGGGTCTGATTTCCATGCCCTCGGCAAACCACTCCACCGGGAGCTTTTGTGGAAAACTTCATACTTTTAGCAATCATTTGTGGCCGACTAATTTGCTCCCTAGTTTGAGTTTACATTCCGGAGTGTGACATGATCTATTTTTGCAGAGATCCGGAGTGAGAGAGCGCTTACATGTCATGTTTGGCCTCCAGACCTGGAGAAAAGAACGAGTGAGATATTTACATCTTAAATACATAGTTCTAACACTGCTTAACTAAATCACAAGCGTAATCTCTCTCCGTCTCTCGCTCTCGCTCTCTTTAACATCATTATGTATACATTACGAAGGCTTGCCTTTTTTAACTAGCAGCTGCAGCGAAGCCAAACGGTGACTGAGTAAGTTTTGTCCGTTCAAATCAAATGAATCACTTGAATCAAACATGACAATGAAGATCCTGGGTACATACGCCCTTTGTTGCATGTATTTACATGGGAGGAAATGCATTAGGATGATGTTTAGATCTTATTTGGTACGTCTCCCGTCATATACCCTCAGTCCAGAACTTGTGCAAGAAGAGTTTTTGTTGGATGCTTTCATCCATCCACAACAACAGCGGGAGATTATTACTTACCTCCTTCTCTAAATCCTATTAGAGAATATTAAATATCCAGCATGTCGTTTCGTTTTTTTCGTGGATTGTGCCTGCATCCATCTGTAAGGTCACTGGCAGACCTCACATGTCCTACTGTCTCAGGAGTTTCGTACTGGAAAGTGGCTGGTCCCGGCCAAGCCAAACGGGATGACGTAGGTTTATTTGTTATGGTCAGTAATCCATTTATCCTGTCATCCCAAACCGCACACACACCCACACCCTTACCCCTGAAACCTCAGAACTCTGTACGCTTTCTTTTGGCAAAGTTTAAGCAAATATCAGCGCAGGCTGGGTCCCCTTGTTAAACACACTCTCTGATCTTTGTGTTTTCTCCCCCTCTCTCTTTCTCCATCATTTCTTTCACCCTTTGTCCACTTTCACAACATTTTCTAATGGATGCAGTGTCCAACTTCTATCTTATTGATTTATTGATCAATGCAGTGTGTGTGCGTGTGCAAAAGTGAAACACTGAGTTTGTGTATTCCACCTCTGTTCTGTGTGTGGCTGTGAAAGTGCAGGGTTTGTCTCTCCTCTCTAAATGTGTGTGATCTCTCACCTGCTGAGGTAATAGTTTAGCATAATCACCGGGGAGCCTCTTCAGAAGTCACAGGTATTTATGTTAAAGTGGCACTGAGCTTCATGTTCACCTTCCTGCTGTAGTCTAGCAGCTCTGTCACTCTCTCAGATTTTTAATAATACTGTATCCATGCACCCATAATGGATTTTTTTAATCTCAGATACAATGCAATCAATCAGTTTTCATTTTTGCTCTGAATTGATGATGTTTTTTTAATAAAAATGCAAATGTATAATAATAATAATAATAATGTAGTTTTTAAAGCAAAAAGATAAAAAACTTAGGGTTTGAAATCAGAAACTAATACATTTAGATCATCAGTCTCCAGTGTTGAGTATTAAATACTTACAATTTGACAGATTTGTTAGCCAGCAGAGCCCTTGGAAGTGTCATATTGGCCAGAAATACAGAACAAGTTTTCTTGTGTTTAAATGTGATGACCACAGAGAACATGAGCTACTGATTTTATCTGAGCCATTTGTTGTCTTACTCTCAGTAGGACTCAAAACCACCCTCAGCGGGTGTCTTTCATTCATTCATGTTCTCTCCCGCTCTGTCCATTTGTTGTTAGCATGCTGAATGTTAGTCAGTGTGAGCTGTTCTTCGAATACCCTGATAACAGAAGAGACAGATCACAAGTGTGAAACACACCTTGTCACAGCAGCACATTGTGAAGGGTGACAATGTGACGCGGTGGCTTGGGATTTTGTTAAACTTGACACATTACTTGGACAGTAGTGCCTATTTAGACACAACAGAGACTTAGACTGAGTTGCATTAGTAAAACACTAATTTCCTGTATTAAGGGAAAAGTCCACTGCCATACAAAAGTATGAGGGGAATACGATTTTTTTATGTTTTTGAAAAGCTCAATAAGCATGTTTACTTGATATAGGAAAACAGTACAGTCACACGATCCTTTAAATGAAGTGAAAATAATAAATAAAAAAAATTGAAACATCTTATATATTTTTACATATATCACTTTTGCACTTGCTGAATGAAATATAAAAAAATACTAACTCAAACTTTTAAATGATAGTGTATATAATCTTATAGCACATTTTTTAATGCAACATTTTTATGGACATGCTTATATAGTGTATGGTCTAACTGATAGTGTTGTTTTTAGATAAAAAAGTTTTTAGACTTTGTTACTCCCCAGCACTGGTAATTCTTCTGGATAAAAAATTGAATGTTGAATGCTAAGGATATGGGAAGACCTTGACTGCAGTTTTTATTGTGTCCTCTCTGGGTAGAGGCCCTGATGGCTTTCAACAAGAGAACCACACAGGAAGGTGGACTCATGTGTGTGAAAATATAGATAGATAGACAGACAGACAGACTATAGGCCGTTATGTGTGGGTGTTAAGTTAAATAAATGAAATTAAACACAATGTGGTAGCATTGCCACACCTTCTTTAAAATCACAGAGGCCCGAGAGCGTCAGAGACTTTTTATGCATAGGCTTGTCTTCGCCTTCTTTTGAACCCGGGTCACAGGCAGGCGTCAGGAGGCTTGTTTGTTATAAGGTTCATATTGGTCTTTTTATTGACAGAGTCTAGAAGCTTCTGTTTGAACAGGGTCCCTGCAGAATGAAAAGACGGTATGTGGACTGCAAAGAAGGATGTGATAATTGCTGCTCTTGACAATCAGATGATAGAGTGCTTTAACTGAGGCTTGTGACTCTTGCACACCTTGGCGTGCTCAAAACACATGCACAGACGTGGGGCTGATGTCTGCGCTGCGTGCTGTCTTCCACACATGTACGAAGATGACAAAAGGGTTTAGATGTTACGCACGAGTGGAGGGATGTTGACACACATGCTGGGTGTGCTCTAAAACATGCTCTCATATCTGAAAACTAGAGGATATACAGTAGCTTCAAAATGCATCTGGACAGCTAAGCCACATTTAAAAATTAGGAATAAGAGGCATCTGAAAGTAAAACATGGTTGAGTTTTTTCTAAATGACTGCAAAAAAGAAATTACAAGAAAGCATTTTTTTATTATTGTTATTATTATTATTATTATTTATTTTATTATTATTTTTTACACCATGTGTTGTGGGATTTGAGCTTGGGTAGAGGACAAGTTTCGTTCATAAAGTATTACAGTAAGTCAGTAAGTAATAAAAAAAATGACCCAAATTAAAAGAACACAAAAATTACAAAATTATTTATCAATACACAACAATTTGAAAACAACAAACTAAATATATCTGCATATCTAAAGACTCTTATTCCATAAATGGTGTGTCTCTTCAAATTTCATCAGTGCATGGGCTTTTAAAATATAAAAAAATGTTCTAAATGTTTTTCATTTTGTTTAGTGAAATAACCTCTATACATTTTTAGTGTTAAAAAATTCTGAGGTCACTGCCTGTCCAGTAAATGTAAAAGTAATTGAAATAGTGTGATCATATATATATTTGTTTATTTCTTCTCCAGAAACAGGATTCAAATGCATTCAGACACTAGAAAGTAGACAATAAACATGTTCAACAGCCTTTTTGATATTTGAAATGGCACAATCCTTTAAAGTGATCTAATCACACCTGTATTTACAAATAACTGCTCGTGATCTGATCATCCAAAGTGAATGTTAATTCCAGGTGTAAATGGGGTCTAAATGTCTATCGGGGAATTAAAGAGTCTCTGAACACTGAAAGGTGGAGGTTTAGCCTGTTAATTATGTGTAGAGGCTGAAGGCATTTGCTCTGTCTGACACAATCTTTCACCATGACAAATTCCTGGCAAATTATTACAGAATCCGGTTGGAATTTCATGTGGCCACAAACACCAAGCAGACATTTTAGTTTCTTTCTGAGTGTCTGGGAGCCACCCTGTGGCACATCTGTCCAGACTGTAGCTCAGCGGGTGTGTTAGTCGTGAGCACTTCTGTGGTTTTCAGATCCTGGGGATTAAATGGCGCTGGAAGAAGAGGATGAACACTTCTCTTTCCCATTCAACAGTCTCAAGAGATCCGCTTAACACTTTTTACAGAGAGAGAGAAAGACAGGGCACTCTATTCTTTCCTTTGTCTGTTTAAAGTGCATCTCTTCAAGGAAATGAGAGAGCGATCAGGGTTTATTCAGAGAGATCAGTCTGTCTGTCATCGGCTTACATTACATGAAGCTTTTTGTGAATGTGGAAGTGTTTTGGAGTTTATGAACTCCAGATATTCCATTTCATTAAAATGATCACTAAAATACCCTGATGCATGATTATTTAATAGTGCTGATTGTATTTGCCCTCCCTCATCCTGTCTCTTTTTCCTCTAAACAGATGAATAACCCTGATTTTTTTATTTTTTTTTACGGAAGGCTTTATTTTTCATTTCTAAGTTGTTTTTTTTTCTTGCCCTGAAATAGAGAAAACAGTTTTATGGACCATGAGAGAAACAGTGTGTTCTCCACAGAACAGTTTGCAGGCCCATCAATCTGCTTACACAATGGAAACACATGAGTCAAAAGCACAGATGACCAGAGGACATCAATGCCTTTATCTTTCACGAGTATGTACAATTGTTAATGATCAAATAATACAAATAAAAAAAGAGGGAAATGAGGCCTTTCTTAAAGGGATAGTTCATCCAAAAATGAAAATCCATCCGTCGTTTATTCACTTTCATGTCATTCCAAACTTTCAAGCTTCAAAAATGATTTAAAACACCAATAAAGTATCCTAAAATGTAGTCTGTACAACTTGCGTGCTACATTCCAAGTCTTCTCAAGTCATAACTTTGTGACTGAAATTTAAATCAGTTAGAACTCCAGGGACGCATCACTTTGATTTTTAATTAAATTATTTAGTTTTGTGAACTGAATTGGTTGATTCATTGAAAAGAGCTGACACAAATCAAACATCTCCACCTGTCTAGGAAGACTCATGTTTTCTGTTCATCTGACAAAACTAACCTACTGTATGACTTCAGAAGGCTTGTAATATTGCGCACAAGTTGTATAAACCACTGTTTTTGCATCATTTTTTAAATTTTGACAGCCTCAGTCCCTATTCACTGTAATTGCATTGAAATGAGCATACAGTGCAGTTCTGTAAAATTTCAACAGGAATATTTAATTATTTTAAATATGGGTGGCTATGCCTTTAAGACAATGGCTTTATAAATGACAGAAGACTGTTGGCTGTGAATAAGTCCTGCAGCTTTATATTGTTTGACCGAAGACACATTGTGCACTTTTTCAATGATCTCTATAAAATATATGCAATCTGCTTTTGCTTACAGCATGCTACTCTCTCTCTTTCCTTCTCCCTCCCTCCCTTTTTCATTCTCTCTGTAGTGTGCTTTGTCATCCCATTCAGTCTATTACAATCCCCTTCTGTAAAAACATTCCCCTCACTTTCAGTATTGATAACGCTGGCTCTGAGACAGCACCAAACTACATTCCTCTCTTTCTCTCTTCACCATTTTTTTTTACATGGTAATAATCTATTTATTTTTGTCTTTGTATTCATTTTAGCACACTTTTGACATGTTGTCCTTTCAACACAATAATCATTTTTTCTAGAGGAAAGCTTTGTATTTTATTTATTTATTTATGTTTCCAGGAAAGCTGTGTTATCCAAGTAATTTGTCACAATAATGACATTAGCGCTGGTATTTTGATTCAAAATAATTAGATTAGTCTGAGAAAGGCTAATGAGAATAGAGGGGAGCATTCGGTGGATACACATCGGGCCAAAAACAGATGCCCTAACGAATGTCCCACGCAGGACAACGCAATCCTTCCCGAATGACGGAACTGACGACGGTGAAACCGTATACAGCACGGCGGAAACTTTTCGAGATGGAATGCAGCGAATTATATTCCCCCGTGCAATGAAAACACAGAAAGCTATTGCCACATGAGAGGTTTGAACAAAGGCCTGGAAGAGCGAACCTGTCTGAAATGATGATTGAGTTTTCTGTGAGCCGCATTCGCTCCCCCACTTTCTAGCCTGTTTCGAATTTACGAAAGACAAATTCTTAGCCTGTCCGATAACACGCTTGAACATGGCCGTTCTTTAAAACTATTGATGCTCTAACGTATAGGAGCTGCAGGACTTTTGTTTGCTGTACGTTTTCAAGAAAGCGCTGTTATCACTTCCAGATGTGGTTATGGAACGAAATGCAATATTTATCAAGGACAATTTATTAATCAGGCCTGCCTGCAGAGGCAGCGGTGTGGAGAGAGAACTATGGCGTAGCGCGACGGGAAGATGAAAGCTTGTATATGATATGGGGGCCACTGTAAGCCAATCTGGCCCGCATTATAAGATCAGGTTTCTGCGCTCTCTCTCTTTCTCTTTTAATGAACAGGTTCATTTTACTCAATGCTCATCAAATGCCTCTTTGGTTTTTAAAGCAAACTTTGTGTCAGAGCGTATTATGGTCCAAATTATTTAAAGAAGACAGAGAGAGAGAGAGAGAGAGAGAGAGAGAGAGAGTGAAAGTAGTGCGTTTTTTTTTTTTTTTTACAATAAACTCTGTCCTGCTATAAGCTATTTGAGTCCAGATGGTTCTCTCATGTGGTGCAATAAACAGTAAACTTAAATGATGCTATTCAGCTTTCATATAAAATCAGACATAAATGAAAATGAAACGTCATTTTGAACATTAATGAAACAAAGAAAACATGCAGTTTGTCTGAACAAGTTAGAATCAGCTTGTTTGTAAAAAAAAAAAAAAGTCACGAGTGTTTTCTGACCTCTAGGGTTTTCACAATCATGACCTAATTATCCAATCAGATCAAAGCCCACGGGTTCCAGGGCGGCTGTTGCCGTGGTTGCTCTAAGTGGTTGAACACACAAGGGGGTCACACTTCAGCTGTGTGATCTCACACAGGAAAATGACAAACAACATGTCAGGGTGACACGTTCTCACTCCGTTCACTTCTGTAAAGACTAATAACATTACTGTTACCAACCTACTGTTAATATAATTAAAACACTAGCATTAGATGATAACTAAGGTACATGAACATTGAAAAGGTTAAAAAGAGGTCAGTAAAATGTTTTCGGTTCTCACCAAGGTTGCATTTATTTGATTGTAAATACAGTAAAAATAAATATCAGAAACATTTTTACAATTTAAATGACTGTTTGCTATTTTAATATACTTTTTTTTTTTTATTCCTGTTATGACAAAGCTGATTTTTCAACAGCCATAACGTTACCTTTACAGTTTTTTGGTGATTTGTTTAGAAATCATACTAATATGATCATTTTCTTAATATCAGTATTAAAAACATGCTTTTTAATGATTGTTTTTGTGGAAACCATAATCGTTTTTCAGTATTCCTTTCACATTCTGAACAATTAGAAATATATATATATATATATATTAAACATTATAAATCTTACTGAAATACCTGAGCATTACGGTAATTTAAATGTAAAAAATTTAAAATTACCATAAGCCAATACCAAAATGTTAAACAATTTCACGTATTAAATGTTGTGATTGTCCAAGTTATCCAGGTACAGTGTAAATGAACCTACAAGCCATCTATTTTTAGAGAGAAATGCAGCTGCTGCATTTTTATAAACCCTACCGTCTCCTTTTATAAACCTTGCCGTCTATTTGGATGTGTATTTCAAAGACCATAGTAACAGAGCAGCAATGTCCGGACCAACTGCTGATAAATTAGCAGTATGCACAATTTATAACCCAAATGTCAGTGTCAGTTCCTGCCGCGTGCCACACTCTCAAATGTTAACCTTCTAGCCTGACAGCACACAAATTAACCTGTAATTCAGTCTGTTTTTGAGCTGGACAACTCCAAGTTTGGCATCCATATGACTTTTGCGCATCATTTGTCTTGTTTACTTTAATAATAAGGGTTGAAAATGATGCCTCATAAAGAATGCAAAGTGTTCCTGTTACTTCACAACGTAAGAAAACAGCAACAATATGCAGTTGCAAGCACCTCAACAAAATAATAACATAGAAGTACATGCGATTCAATGCACCGTTCGTGTATTTAGACACTAATGTGAGATCAAGTTGCGCACAATGGCATCTTATTACTTAATGAAATACCAGTTTGAGGATATTTAGTGTCAGTCTTAAATATCTCCCATTCATTGATGTTGTAGGAGAAGTAATGCAAGTCTGTTTTTAATAAATGATGTCTGAGAAAGTGTCTTTACTTTTATATAGCTGTCAATCAAAACATGGGGTAAAGTTTGTAAGTGTGCAGGCATGCTCTCACACACACCCATGTTCTGTCATAAATCAGTTCTTGTCACGTGTGTCTGGGTGTCCTTGAGTCGTCTCATTCTCTTGTATCACTGTAGTTCTGTTTTGATCTGGTATGAAGAAAATGTTAAAGATTTTTTCCTTGTGGTTTATTTTGATTATTATTATTTGTCTTTTCTTTGGACTAAACTTCTCAGCGCTTTAATCCTTCAGCAGCTTCGAACCCTGATGAAATTTCCAAACATTTATAACTGAAGCTTTTTTTTATTTATTTCGTCTGTGATGGGATTTGGGTGTCCGTTTCCACATGTATACATACAATACATCCATTGAGGGGCCATGATAATTTAATAATATCGAATACCAAAGTTATCACTGTAAAAATAGCCTTGAATATTTGGAGTAATTCTTGTCAAATATACTCTCGCATAGTTAAAGCGGAACATTTCTCTTCGCTCCCTCATGTCCTAGGAGCTTCTGTTAAGAATTGAAAGCGTGATTAATTAAAGGAGGTTTTGGAAAATACAACAGGCCTTTTTTTTTAGCAGTGGTCTGAATCCAAGGAAAATCTTCAGTGTGATAACTGTTGTACATTTCAAAAGTGAAACGTTTAAGCGATTAGACCACAGGCATGTACACTATGGCAGATGAAGCTGGAGTGTGGGTGTGCAAAAGAATGTTTCTTGAGCTATTTTTACAGCTGATGAAGAAAGCACTACAGTATGAGGAAATCAAGGTGTATCCTTATAGGCTCAAATTTGTCTTATTCGTGCACATTTGTAGCAATTATTGCATTGAATAGCATGAATATAACATGAAATCAAAAAGGAATGCATGTTCCTGGTCTTGTGAACAATTCATGAGTACACAATATTCAAATGAATATTTAATGATCAATATTCAAACTGTTTGCCTTTATCTTTACTCTAAATAGCTTGCCGTTTTTATTTCTGCTGATGTCACTTTGGCAATATTTGTAGTTACATTCGGTCTGGCACAACTCTTGTATGTAACAGCTACTTTACACCATCCCGTTCATTCCCACCCTTAGTTTTCACATTGAACATTCTGTTTCACTTGGAAATGCATTATATTACGCAAGTAAAATAGGCTATGAATGTTAGTTCATGTTGACTTTAAAGACGAAATATAATTAATGCCTTGATGAGTTGATCTTGAATGTGCTTGTTTGTAATATACGGAAACAATTCAACAATCACAAAGAGTAAAAGATGATGAGTGAGAAAATGTGACATCTGAATGTTTAAAAGTGCAGTAGGAGACTTTGGAAACTTCTTGGAAATTCTTATGGCACTGAAAGCATACGTCCCACCCTCCCTGCAAATCACAGTCCAAAGCCACGCCCCCTGAACACATGGACGCAAACAGATAAGACGACCAGAGACAACATCACTACAATACGTCATTCACCCATGAAAAAACTATATAGTACGGTTAGTAGAAGTACTACAATTCCAGGAAGAAATATCAGGTTGCTGATGATGTATCGTGTCTGTGTGAGCCGATGTGCAAATCCATATGTTGACAGGGAGGTCATTAAAACGGAAAGAGCGTTTTGATTTGACAAACATTTCTAAAGCTTCCACAAACGTGTATGCATTCCCCCGGATGTAAACAAGGCTGATTATGTTAAAGCGGTCGTATGGGTTGCGTTGTGATACTCTCTAAACTGGCAGAAGAATAAAGTCAGGGGAGAAGAATAATTGAATAAATTATGTTATTTTTGTTTTCTTCGTGCAAAAAAAGTATTCTCCTAGCGTCGCTAAACTGAAGTTGAGCCACTGATGTCACATGGACTGTTTTATCAATGTATTCACTACGTTTCTGGATCTGGGATCATTTTAGGTGTATTGCTGTCTATAGAGGGTCAGGTTCTCTGATATCACCAAAAATATCTAACTTTGTGTTCTGAACATGAACGAAGGTCTTACAGATTTGGAACGACATGAAAGTGAGTAATTAATGACAGAATTTTCATTTTTGGGTGAACTAACCCTTTAATGACTGCTATCGGCGTGCAAAGAGACCTTCAACCAGCGTAACAAAAATGTTTTTGAAGCTGACACAGAATAGCATACGACTGTTTACATTCAGTGGATACTCTCCAAAATGGCGCCAAGGTGATGCGAAGAAGACCAATTGTTGAATATGGTCATTATTTTTGTTCTCTTTGTGCACTAAAAAAATGTCTTGTAGCTTCGTAAAATTACAGTTGAACCCCTGATGTTACATGGATGCTTTGTTTCAGGACTTGGATCGTGGTAATTACATTGCTGTCTGTGGGAGAGTCAGAGAGTTGTCAGAAGCCATAATATCCTTAACTAAGAAAAAATCCTAAGTTGTGTTCCGCAGATGAACAGAGGTCTTCTGGTTTAGTTTACCGAATAGCTTGAATTTGCACCTAAAATTATGTGCACATTTGTTTAAGCACAGATAATCATAAAAGAATCCAAACCCTAGTCTACATATGTCTCAGACCTCCATTAATTCATTGGTTCTTGTTCATTTGATGTATATTAAAATCATTCTCCTTGATCTTGGGCTGGTATTTCGACAGTTTGACCAAGAGTCAATGAATCAGGGCCGTTTAATTTTCCTATTAAACATTAGGAAGCTCATCATTCCCTTTGTTTTTATAGGTGGATGGAATATCTTCAAATGTTATTTCCCGCACGGTGCACAAAGAGACTCGTGTAATTAGATGTCTGACAGGGTTTTTTACGGTTCGTCATGAGGGAGGTCAGCGAGTAAAAATTTCCAAATGCATTTTGGATTGAAATACGACTCTTTACAGGGGGAAATTTTCAAACTCGCTACGTTCATGCGGCGTTGGAAAGGTGGACTGCCATTTCAGACACCTGTATCAAGATTTCCTATCTCCCGTTTAAATAATACAGCTGTATGTTTCCATCTCAGTTCTTGGGGATGACAGCTCTGTGTGAACCGAGCTGAACAAAAACATTTCCAGAGTGCAGTGTGACCACAACAAAGAACCAAAGGTTTCCACTGAAACGTCAGTGCCACCCTGCCTCTGACAAAACAACATGCTGACAAGTGTTTTGTCTAGAGCTTCACAGAGATGCCATTTCACTCAGACACCTTGACTGAAGGGAGCTTTCCAAAGTGTGTGTGTTTCAGAGGGGTGTTGGTTTTGGAGGACAATCAAACTGGCGTGAAGCGTGAGCGGTCTTCATTGTCGTTCTGTTCATCCCGCCAGTTTTATTGTGGTTAGAGTTTAAGATAAACTCCCGCTCCGGCAGAGGGGCGACTCCTCGCTGTGACCGCTTTTTTCTTTATTTACTCTCTAGTGTATCTTTTGAAAGACTTTCAAACGGAGGAAAGGAGAGGGAGAAGGGACGGGAGATAGAAAGTAAGGTTTTATTCTGTCATCATGCATTCCTCTGCGGCCTCTAGAGTCTGATGCTTTTAGAAGCGTTAAGCAATTCGGAGACCTGAAAAAGGGGGATGTTCAGTGCTTCCAAACGTTGAGTGCAAGCAAATATGCATTAAAACTCACCTAAACTGAAACACATCAGTGATTCTTTTTTAACCAAACAATGTCTTTCTCTTTTTATATGCTTTTAAAAAAAAAGTAGTTTTGCTGCTCTCGGTTTTCAAAAAAGAGGAGAGGAATTCCTTTTCTGCTGCTTTGTGTTAATCCAATTACCCAACACCTGCAGAGTACACTCATCTGCCAAATCCTCCCATCCTCCTCCTCCTCTTGCTCCCTCTGTCATCCTCCCTTTAAAAATGGTTTTGCGGAGAAATGGAATAATCTGTCAGACTGTTAACGTGGGTCCGGTTACACACCTGCCAAGTCTTAAGCTGAAAGAATAACACCAAACTGTTTTGAGGTATTTGAGAATGGATTACAGAGAATTCAGGTACAAATCCAGAAACGCAGCAAAATCCAGAGCTCTCGTGTTGTGTGATTCACTGTGTGCTTTACCTTATACGCTTTCAAGATGTTTAAAGTTTATATTAAACTCGGCTGTCGTCTTGAGTTTTTCGGCGGAAGATGAAAAGGTGTTACCGTATCCTCTGATAACTTCTGTCCGTTGTGCTTTGTTTCACAGGAAGTCATTGATATGATTGATAGCACTGTACAAGCTTTCAGAACGCCAAATTTACGGAAAAATGTGTCTCTGTGACTGTTTGAGCTCAACAAGACATAAACCCTTCTGCTGGATATCTTTTATCCTGAGCTGTATCCTGAAATCTGTCGTGAGAAAATGGGGCGATCACTCAAAACAGAAGTTCCTGCTTCTACTGAAGGACGAAAACCAGAACGATCCCAGCACACCTTGTAGGCCTCTGTTTGACTTCCTGTTTAATGTTCGGCAGACAGGTGACAGCTGAACTCCATCCACTCAGCCTGCTAATTTAGAGCTTCTTCCTTTAGGAGCAGATTGGCTAAAATAGGATTGTGTTGTTTAAAGGAGACATGACCTTATTCCACATCTTCAGGCTCAAACTGACCGGTTTTGTAAATGTTTTTGGTCAAAGACTGAATTTGTTTGATCAAATAACACAACAATACAGCATTTATTTGAAATAAATCTTTTGTAATAATACATCTTTAGATCTTTCACATCATACTTTTCTCACTAAAAGTATCCTTTTGTTTAATTTCTAAAGTAAAATATATCCTGCTGACCCCAAACTTTTAAATGGTACTATATATATAAAAAAAAAAATTATTGTTGTTTTCTGAATTTTTTTAGACTAAAGTTTAACCACTCTAAACATAATCAGGAAACCACATAAAAAAACACCTAGTATGACATAAACCGAATGAAAAAACAAGCATAGAATCAGTTTACTGTATTCAGGGGTCATTGGCAAGTCATGGGGTATTTTTATATTTTGCGGGTGTTCATGACAAAATAAATCCATATGATTACTCACACCCTGGTCTCATAGTCCGTAATATAGCAAATAGAAATCATAGCAAAATAAAATACTACTCGGAAAATAACATTAAATCTCACGTAAGGGATTGCGGAGATTGTTCCATTATACATTTGTAAGAAAAATGTGTGTAATTACACTGAAACCTGTCATAACCGACCCACGTCTTTGAATGATGTTTGGGATTGTCGAAGTGAATTTATGCTTTTTCGTGACACACCCTTAGTGACTGTGTTTTGTGGGGCTGTAGTAGAGGAAGTTTAAATCTTCTGTTTTTCTCAATCTCAAGCTGAATCATATGATGAACCAGGATGGAGAAACTTAGTCTTCTGTTTCAGTTTGCTCCTTTAAGCACCAGGCCCAGGAACGTTCAGATCAAAGGAGAGCAGAGCCCCCTGAATCTGCTTGTGTGCATGTGTGTGTGTGTGTGTGTGCATTTATGTGCTTTTCTTGCTATGTCCCATTTGACTTGTTCTTTGTTCTATTAACATAACATGTCATCAGTAATTTGACCTTGTGAAGTAGCTAACTGTGTCTCTCTCGCAGGGAAAAAACAATAAAAAAAAAAAAAAATTGGGAGGAACGACAAAAAAACAAGCAGTGAAAAAAGATCCCCCTTGAAGAAAATGGCCATCAGCACTAGTGCCATCTGTATTACCCACTCCAACCCTTTGTGATTCAAACTCCGTCGGGCTGAAATCAGAAACAGACCGGCCGGAGCACTTAAAAAACAGCTAAATTTAAAAGCCTTTTACAGGAGGAGTAGTTTAAAGTCTTTGCTAGAGGCCCTTTATTCACAAGCTTTGAATAAAAAAAAATAAAACATGCAATAAGCAGAACCTCATTTCAAATGGAAATGGAATAAAATGACGTTCATTCTTCTGGCCTCACATTGTGATATGATAGAAGAATATGAACCTGGATTCCTGGAAGTACGCAAACTCATTTTAGTTGAAGTAAGACTTCTTAGCGCTCATTAAGACTGACCCTGACAGACCATGTTTCTTTCTCATGGTGTTACGGTTCAACTTATGCGGTTTTAGGCCATAAACATTGTATTTGCGTTCAAGCATGTAGATTTACTTCACTGTCATTTTCTATTAAACAGAAACCTAACAATACCTAAATCAGCTCTGGTGCAGTATAAGAGCAGGCCTTCATGATGAATAGTTAGGCCCGAGGCTCTTATAAGCTGATTAATTTATGTGTATAATGGCTGGCAGTGAGGGGGAACCAAAATCCCCAGCACCTGCCCCAAGACAAATGAACAAAATTACATGGAAATGGAAAGGTTAAAAAAAGCACATGCACAATCATATCCCGACAAACAAATTAGAATATATGTATGTCTATGTTTTTAGGTTGTATAATACATAAATATTCAAACGTATGAATATACTATTTTGTAAGATAGATAAAAACAACTTTTGCTTTATTAAATCTGCTGCTAATAGTAAGGAAGGTAGTTGTTACTAATAAACAGGCAATATGTTAATAAGTAACTAGACTAAAGTGTTTTGTATATGTTATAAACAACACAGTCCCACGAGCAATTCGTACGTATTTGTACGAGGTGCCAAATTTGTGCCAATTCGTACTAATTCATACAACCTCACTCGTACGACTTCGTACGATTTCTCTAAAATCACGTGATGGGTAGGTTTAGGGGCGGGGTTATGTTTAGGTCATTCGTAAAAATTAATACGATCTGCCATCTCGTAAAATATGTACGATTTAGAATAAATCGTATGAATTTGTACGAGTGAGATCGTACAAATTCGTACAAATTAGCCACCTCGTAAAATACGTACGAATTGCTGTGAGATCAGGTTGGTTATAAACTATTTATCGGTGTGTGTGTATAAATATTGTTTACTATATAAACAAACTATACACTGGAGATATTGATATTCAACACTATGTATATATTCGAAACGTTGCATTTAATATATGGCATATTTTACAGAATATACATTTATTGAATTAGATGCGTACAAACTTTTAATTTCTCTAAAAATAAAACTGACTTGAATATTTTGTTGAGCGGAAAAAGTCTTTATTTTATGGATTTCGTCGAATGTCTTCAATTACACTGTTTGTGTTTCCTGACCTTGAGAACTCAGTAAATTATCACTCTCACTTTTTGCGAACATCAAACTTGGAGCACAAGAGGTCCCTGTACACTCCACGCTGCACGCAGATGCGCACTTATTCATGTTAATAAAACACCCAAGAGTGTTTCATCTTGTATTCTGATGCAGCTTTATGTCACTATTAAACACAAGCCAAACAAGCTGTGAGAGAAAACACATTTCAGACAGCTCTAAAGAGGGTCAAGGGCAGGTAGAAAAAGAAATTGAGGGGAAATAATATATATGGGCCGAGACATAAGCAGGGGTTTTCAACTGATGTGCAGGAGAGAAGAATAAGAGAGGGATTTTTTTCTTTATATATCAATATGTATATCCTGGCCTCGTAACCTGTGTTCCCCGTTGCTCTCAATTAAACATTTCTGTATTCAAATAGTCTGTGGGAGGCCCCCTCCTTATGACCCCGCCAGAATCTGTGTGTGTGTGTATATGTGTGTGAGGAATGAAATATCAGCGCTTTGATACCGAATCCCTCCTGTCTGTTAACTTTGGCCAAGCTGAAGGATTCTGGGGATGCTTGCCTGTATGTTCCAGTACCCCTCTCTCATATCCACCTACAGACACGGGTACACAGACACAAGAATATTTATTTACATATATATAGGAATGCACACTCACACAGTACAGTATATGAACCCCCACCTAGTTCCAGGTCACACAGTCAATGGGGTTTCTTTGCTTTTGAACGAGATGGAGGAGAGAGTGAGAAAAAGAAAGAAAGAGAGAGATTCCAAGTGAAGACAGTGTGAAGGGCTCTTGTGGTGAGCAGATATCTCATGTATCTGAGAGAAAAGAATGAAAACACAGCTCCCACTCTCCTCTTTTTTCTCTTTCACTCGCTTTTGCTGATAGGAATAAAATCCATTTAAAGGGATAATTCACCCAAAAGTGAAAATCCTGTCATCATTTATTCACCTTCATGTTGTTGTTAAACTGTGTGACTCTCACAAAAGTTTTGAATATTGCGATATTTGCTTTTGTACATGCCGTTATAATGAATGAGGCCATAAGCTTTTAATCTTTAAAAGGTCACTTAAGCGCTCATAGAGATGTCATTAGTTTTGAGTATGACTTCATCAGATCAATCGATTCATTAAAAAGATTCAGCACTTGGAAGCTTTTTTGTGCTTTGTTTTTTCATTATATGGAACAGAGTATTCTAAAATAATCTTTAAAGAAACATTTGTAGATTTGAGGGTAGTCATCTCATTCTGTGCAGTTTTCCAGAGTGACTGAACAAGCTGGGATGGCAATGATGGCATATGTTTTCTGTTTTTTCTGACACCTTCAGTTCTTCTTACAAAACCCCATGTTTTATAACAGTAAACATAATTGAACACAATCTTAATGTTTTATTTTATCATGATTTTTAAAATGGGTTAAACAAATAAAATATATACACCACTGTGTTGGTTGTTTAAAAAAAAAAAAAATAGAACAAGCTTATGTTGAGCATTATTCTTAAAGGCACTGTATTTAGCAGTTCATACAGTATAGTAAGTATTTCATGTAGTTTGTTTCAACATGAAAATATCTGAAATGTTTTTTTGAAGTAATATTGCATCTAATCCGAACACTCCTGATTTTGCAGTTTCACTTCCTGTTGCTAGTGCTTCAGAAATCACATTTGTGAACTTTGTATCTGTGCATATGTTATGTTTTTTTCCTCATAATTTTTAATCAAACTGTTTTCTCTTCTTCTCTCTGGTGATGTAAACTGGACTGCATTCTATCTGTATAAGTGGTATCGGCCTACACTGACCCTACACCTAAACCTACCCCTTACAGGAAACTATGTGCATTTTAGATCAAAAACAAAAACAAAACAAAACACCATTTAGTATGTTTTTTTAACCTTCTGAATTACGGGGACACTGAAAATATCCTTATAAATCACCTTCATATTGTATTACATGTCATAACCATGTCTTGTAAAACTGATTATTGGATAGTCACAATATAGGAGAAGAATTATTGGTAATAAAAATTAAAATACAGATAAGAAACTATAAGAAATATATATATATATATACACATAATTATTATTTTTTTTTTATGTGTATGACATGATTTTAGTTTGTGTTTGTCACTCTTGATACGTATATGTCTATAACAAACTAATTAGATGTGACACAGTGTTAACAGCGAGAGAGAACGAGCAGAAACAGCAGCAGTAATACGAGTGCACAGGTAGCAGGGGGGTAAGTGGATTGCAGGACATTCATTTCAGGTACGGTCCTGTAATGAAAGTTGTATAAACAAACACCTCCTCCTTTCTTGAGAACCATCGGGGGGGCCAGAGCCAGACTACGATCCCCTGGGAGCTCACGCCTCCCCAGGTCAGCACTTAACAAACTACCCCTAATTTACACCCCCAAACACCCCTATTAAATTTACCCAGCAGCTACGGCGTACGCTGACACAAATTAACACACAAATTACATCCACTAATTGCTTTCATACTAAACTTTGACTCTCTGAACTGCTTAGAATTTGTTTCCAGCAATTTGTTGTGCAGTAATAGAATAATTGAAGCCTTTGGTAAGGAGATCAGTTATGGATGTGTAGTCCGGGCTACAGGATTATTGTGTTTGTATATGTGTTTGCGTGTGTTTATGCTCATGCCAGGCTAGGTCGACCCACCTCATCTCTCACGGACCCCTGAAGGGGCATGTGGTTTTCCAGAATTCATGTGTGGATATTAGGGTGGTCTGTACCAAACTCTTTGAGTCTGGCTGACTCTTCCCTCACCTCTGCCTTATCAGTTGAAAATGACTGCTGAAGGGAGAGAGGGCATGCTTCTCAAATAACAGTAAATACCGCACACACAAGTATAGACTCTTACAAGCTGACAGAACCAATAAATAGGAAGTGTGGATCAGAAGTGGACATGTGGAGAAACTTCCTGTGCGTATGCTCATGGTCACTGAAGCATGGTAACCCCTGAAGCTATTAAAGAACTGCATTCCATTGGTCAAAGAAAGTGTTTAGTTCAGAGTAATAGCAGTGAACAAACTTGTTCTAAACCTTTTGTTTAAATCATTAGTGTGTTTTTCATTATTGGCAAAAGCGTGAAATTTTGAGTGCAACTGATCTGATAAAGAGATCTTAAGTCTGTATCCCATCATGCTTTCTCTGAATTGTGAAACGATATTAAGACAAAAACACAACATACTTGTCGCTGCTGTTGCTGTCAAATGATTTTATATGCCTCTTAATATCAATAAGAAAAACCTCCATATAATATAATACTAAGATATCAGAGAGCCATTAGCATTAAGCAGACATTCAAAAAAAATGTATTAAGAAGTGAGTATAAATTACTTTTCGACTTTGGTGCCTGTATGATTTTTTTTTATTAATTTTAATCGGCATTAAATTTAAGTGACCGTAGTGGCATTTATATTATTACAAACTTTTTCTATTTCTAATTAATACTTTCTATTTATCAAATTATATTTTAAAATAAACAGTATCAGTGTTTCTTCAAAACATATTAAGCAACTATTTTCAGCATTGATAATATTTATTGAGCATCAAATCAACATATTAGCATGGCTTCTTAAGGATCACGTGACACTGAAGTTTGGAGTAATGGCTGCTGAAAATTCTGCTTAGCCATCAATGGAATAAATTGCAATTAAAAACATTTCAATAGAAAAAAGTATTTCAATGCAATAAAACTTCACAATAGTGCTATTTTTCACCATTTTAGTGTTAATTAAAATCAAAGTTCCTAATGTGTGTGAATGGTCAGACTCATTCATGAAGAGAATTGCCCATTTGGTTGAATCCTTTAACTTGTATTGTCGCCCATAGATTTGATAAAGTAAATAACCCCCACCTTTGTGTCTTGTTATCTGAATTGTACCAATCCAGAGCAGAGCAGGAACTTGTGAACTCTGTTGACATCAAAGTCCATCATCAGAGCATCATCTCATTGGTTTTGCTTATCAGCTCACCTGCTGAGCTACAGGACCCTTGTCATTGCAGTTTCACACGTTAGAAAAAAATGACTCTACTTTGTTGTTTGAGCTAAACATTCTTTATGTATGCTTTATAATGGACCATATAGACATCTTAAAATAGATTTGAATTTTAGATTGTATTTATTTATTTAACAGATTTTTGTATTCAGTTATTGTGACTGTTGATCTGCCTGGTACTGTTGCCATTGTGCTGTAACAGTTCAATTATATCATGCTACTATACTTGTATCAATGTTTAATTAATTGTAATTTGCACAGGTGATACTATCTAAAGTTTTGGAAAATGCTTTGACATAATCTTTCAAACTGAGGCAAAACTTGTCACAAGAGCAGCATATCTGCGATGCAGAATAAAAGACGCTTCCCTTTCGAGACTTCCCTGTCGTTTAAAGCCCTTGAACTAAACCAGCGGTATTTCCTCTGATCAGGAGCAGTGGGGACAGGTCCACCTCGACACCGGCTATTTATAGTCTAGCAGGAGAGGAGCGATGAGATGACTCAAAATTAGGGAAGCGGCCAACATTCTGATCAAACCAGAGGAAATCCAAAACCATCTCGAGCATGTCCATAACTGGAGCGACCATTCGCCTGGGGAACGGCCTTTTAAAATTACAAAGCACAGAATCAGAAACAGGCAACATAGATGGCAAGTCTTCAGCCGTACAGCTAGTAGCCAATGGGGCTTCTCTGTTTGTGTATTTCTTGAAGGGCAATTATCACTAAGCAGTGCTGATTACAGAGAAGCCATTATTCCTTTCTGGAAGAGACAGCATCAATATTTTCCTGCACCTACTCCAGGTAATAACTGAAGAGTTTAGTCTGGTAGCATTTGGGCAGCTATTAGAATAATGGAAAAGTATTAGCATTCAAGTTGAATGGTTAATCAGTAGCCAGACGTGTAGAGTTAAATGCGGTACTGGTTCAAGTAAAACTTTACCATCAAAAATTAGCCAAAAAAAAAAAAGATTATTATATTATTAAATTTAATAAGTTGGTATTTAAATATTTTTGCATATAACTTTACTTTAGTGTATTTAATTATTTGTTCTTTTTATTTGATATGATTTTTTCTGTGAGTTAAAATTAACAATTCAATCTCTATAAGATGACGATTGTTTGTCCTAAAAATGTTATATATATATTTGGTGGCATTAATTACTATGTACTTGTATTTGTTGTGGTCATATTGTATTGCTAAACACTTTTGTTGCTGTTGAGGTGGGATATGGGTTAGGTTTGGGACAGGTCTGGTGGTATGAGTGGGTTAATGTATTAATTACAAATGTAATGCAATGTAATGTAAAGTAGTTTTAAAAAATATAAGTGCAATGTAAACAATAAACGCATTGCACAAAATGATTTATTTTAATGCATTTACATTCTGTAGTAGTTAAGTCCACCTAAAATAAAGTGGAACCTTATTTTTTAAACTTGTTTTTATAAGACAAAATTAACTGTCTTTTTGTACTTTATTTTTTTTTTCTCCTTAGAAATTTGAGGGAAAGTGTTGATGCTTAATCCAAACACTGCTGGGAGCTTTATTCAGTTTGAACTCTAAAAGAGCACATTTTCCATGGGCCTTCCATTATCTTTATGAAGTTTGGATGAGGTTTAAGTCAAAACTTTTATCTCATGCAGTTTGTTTCCCAGAGCACGTTGACTCCGCAGGTCCCTATTTATTGAGGGGTGAAGACGACCCCAGGTCAATCCCACCCAAACATCTGAACTTAGATTAGAACGACTGATACAACCGCACTTTATGGGACGTCCTGAGAATACTTTCCCAACTCTGCCCCCACCTTACAAATCACTGTCTCCACTCAAGCAGCAGAAATAAGGCTCAGCTTCCTGTGCTGCCCTCCCAGAGGCCTTTCTCCTGAAACAAATGTTTCCTCCTTAAAACAGCATTTGTTTGTATCGGGTGTCTGATGGAGGAAGATGTTCATACGGTCTCATTACTGTGAACAACATCACCTGCACCACAAGAAGAGGTAAATCAAAAAATAAAAAAGAAGCCAAAGAAATCCGAAGCCAAATCTTCATTAGTAATTTTTTTTTTTAGCAAAGCCGATTTGTTAACAACAGAGACCAGTGACTGCAGGTCAGTGGAAAGCTGGTTTTCATACACAGCAAGAGAACAGCAGTGACTGTTCATTAAAACCTGTCAGCAATTCAAGTTATAATCGGAGCATAAATATACATGGAGAACTTGCCTCATAAAGAGTTTAATTCAGCTTTCCAGTTACACAAATGTTTGGGGCAAGATGTCACGTAGTCATTAGTGCAAATGTTTGCGTGGAAATCTTATAATAGGCTGTTTAGCATCAAGTTCTGAAGTACTACATAAAGTAGAAAATGTTATCCCACAATAAAAGTCACTAAAAAAATAATGTTTGTAAGTTAAAGGGGGAAGGATAAGATAACTTACTTTTATATTGATATTTCTTTTAACATTACACATAATCTACAAACATATATTTTTCTGTAAATAAAAAGTGTATACTAAGTCGAATTCTATTTTATTGCAGATTATATTATTAGATTATATATTGTATTTTTATACATTTTTGTTAGCTGTGACTCATAGGAAGGTCTTTTTTATTTTTTCCACTTTATACTGTCTGTAAAGAACAGGCAAATGTACCTATATTTTTGTATGTCGGCATATTAGTAAATCAGTAAATGCACTTTTCTTCTTCAAAATTGTTTTTGTCAGATTTTTTTCACATTGAAAAAAAGATTTTTCATAGTTTTTTTGTCTTTTTTTTCCTCATGCATTACATGTCTAGAAGTTTCTGTATTACATTTACAGATGTAGACATTTCTAAGACTTACAAAAAATGTGCAAAAAGCACTGTTTTGCTTGAGAATAATGCTTTTAGATACCTTTTAATCTGCAAAAGAGCCTTCCGACTTTCTCTGTCTCTTCTTCCGAGATGTCCAAACTGAAGGCATCTCCGCTCGGCAAGTGTCCTCCACCCAAAGTGCCCTGCTTGCTATTATGTGTGTAACCCCGTCCAGCTGTCTTGCATTCACACAACCCAAACTGGACGTCTCAGCACGAATAGCATAGGCCCATGACGTTTAACAGCGGAGAGAGAAAGAGACATACGGAACAGTTTCAGAGCTCTGATGAACAGAGAAATATAAAAGCTGCTGAGATTTATGGGCTGAAGAACGCCAGAGCAGCTTCTGATGGGAGCAGCCTGCCCGTGACTTCTCAGATCTCGGGAAGTTCTGGGTGGATGATCAATTGCAAAGTTTGAAATCGCTAAACAGAAACTGATGGTTGGCGCGATTGAAATCGTCCCTTTTCTTGGTGTCGCAGGACTGTTAGCATGTAAGGTATGTTCTGGAGAAACACAGATCCTGTCTTCTATCTCTGGTAGACCTGTCCAGACCTTTTCCCACACTTTTTTTGTCTTTCTATCCCTAGTTCCTTTTGTTGGGAAGTGTGCCAGGTGGCCAGTGTAGTGCCAGAAAGACTTTATTGAAGAGAGAATAAGGAAAGTTCACCCATATATACATGGAGGAGAAAAAGAATAACTTGTAATACTAATAAAAATGATAATAGCAATTATGTGGTTATTAAAATCTGATTTGTGTTCTGCTGCATAGATAATATTCCTCTTCCTCTCGGTAATCTTTCTCTGTATATATTGTCGTCTTTAGCTCTCTCCCTCTCTCTTTCTCTCTTTCCCTCATTCTGTTCTGCGGTCTGCATTTAGCTGTTTTTGGGGTCTTTGATCTTTTACTGCGCTCTCTTTTCTACACATTCCCACTCTCAATCTTTCTCCCTCAAAAAGTAAACTGTTTTTATCTTCCTTCCACCTTTTTTTATTCCCATCTTCCTCCTTTTAATGGGTCTCTCCCTTCCTGTTCTTTGGTTTGTTTTAGAGCTGAGATTTGGCAAAGAGGTGAAACTGTAAGTCTAACAAAAATTGAAACAATTTATCATCTTTCTCAATGCTCACATGACATTACAATCTGTGTGTGCTCTTGTTCTATAAAAGTATTCAGATGAGAATAATTTATGTCATTACCTCAAATCAAGCAGTTAATACCTCAATGTTCTATATCGATGTTAATATCAATGTTTTGCAGTGGAGGAGGTAATGAATTACAACTACTCACGTTACAGTAATTAAGTACAAATTTAGCAAAATAATCTACTTCCTTACTTTTAAATCATAGTCTGTTACTGAGTACGCCCACATTTTTTATTGATATTCAAAGCTTTGATGCATTTTAGCAGCCAATAAAGATATCCAATCGTAAACTTACCAATAAAAGCAGTGATATCTAAACCAGGAAAAGCTGATCTAACCGGAGGTACTTCTCCATGTTTCTGTCTATGGCAATTCATGCACAGTAAGCACTTAATAAAAGTGTACCGTGGAGATTCGGGATAAGACAGATCCGCGACTTGAAAGCGGAATTCATGATGTACGCACTCATCATATACATTTTGCAAATTTTGAGCAAAGAAAAAGCCAAGGAGCACTATTGTATGCTGTGTACCTTAAATATACACGTGTTGTTAAATATACACGTGTTGTGTCTCACTCTCTGCCTCCTATCAATTACACAGTCAATTACCAGGTCTTCTTCAGGGAACGAGGGTTACATACGTAACCGAGATGTTCCCTTTTAGACGGTCACTCCGAGTCACGCCGGATATGACTGTCAAATTGGGATCCCTACCAAAACGCCATGGACGCTGCCTCTTTCAGTGTCCTGCGGGGGTCTCCCAAGCCCCCTCTGTCTGGCGTAGACCAGGGCTCACCACAAGAGGCCAGCTACTGTTATCAAAGCACTACCCATTCAGTAAGACTGGAACACTGGGAATGTCCCAGTGAACAGAGAGGTACAGAAGTCCAGCCTTCCAGTAGGATGTATCAGGACATCTCAGGACGTATACTCATATGGACAGTGTTTCAATGCATATAGAAAATTGGAGGTGATTGAACTCTCTTAAGGTAGTGGAAGGAAAACACAGGCTCTAGGTCTGAACCGTGGAATACACACATGGAGTCCTTTCAGGTACTCCACATGGACCCCAGCCCTCTACCGGTTCTCAAGGATTCATTGAGTTATGGCCTGGCGCCAGATGCTCCACCACATCCAGCTGCCGAGGGGATGGAGGAACACAACAGAAGTTAACAAGCCGACCCGAAACCGGGCCTCTAAGTGCCTCTACCCGTTTGAGGTGAGAACACGGGAGGATACCGGTTCCACACGAAGGCTATAGAATATTGCGATTGTGTTAGGGGTCGCCCACCCCACAGCTCTACAAATATCTGCCAGCGAGGCGCCATGTTGTTTAGTGGGCCCGTAACCTGACGGGGCAGGGCACACCCTGTGCTTGGTAGGCCAGGGTGATGACATTCATTATCCAGTGGGCCATCCTCTGCTTGGAGAGTGCCGGCCTCCCTGACAGACAGAGGTTCTGAAGCTTTGTGTCTGGTCAACGTAGCATCTTAGTGCTCGGACGGGACAGAGCAAAGCTTGGGCTGGGTCTGCCTCCCCGAAGGCAGCGCTTGGAGGTCCATCACCTGGTCTCTAAACGGAATAGTTGGAACCTTGGACACATAGCCAGGCAGTGCTAGAGACATTAGGTCGCTACAGCGTATGTCACCTAGATCCTCCACATCCTTTCCAGGGACCAGACATGGAGTTTCCAGAGGTCTGCACATGGGTGCCAAAGGGTCAGGAGGTCCTTCCTCAGAGGAATTGGCCAAGGAAGGGCTGTCACGAGGAACATGAGTTCTGGGAACCAGGTCAAGGAGTAAAACAATTAGCAAGAGAGACAAACAGATGTACCTGAGCGGCTCCAAAACACTCCCAAATCAGCTGAACCATCTGGGGATGGAGTCTCCATTCTCCGGGTAGTGCAGCTCGCGACGTTTCATCCGCTGCTTCTGACTCCAAAGGAGGAGGTGGCAGGTGATTCGCGACATGCGTCAAGAGCACAGACCACCTTAAGATGTCTGACCACAGGCTGAAGGTTTGGCGGCAGGCTGGTGTCACTTGGACCCAGTAAGTGCCGCATTGCCACACTCACCTCTGCACTCGGCCGTGTATAGTCTCATATGAAGCATAACTGCCGCTGCTGCTGCTATATGCACCAGGAGCCTCTGAAAATATTTCAGTGGGACCGCCATCCTGCCATTGAACATATTCCTCATAATCCATAATCCATAATCCTTTCTTGGGCACTATGAAGTAAAACCGGTCCGGAGAAGCCAACGAGACGGACCGGAAAGCTTCATCCATCCTTCCAGAGACCAAGCTAGCGGCACCAACGGGACCATCAACGTGCCTGCAGTGGGACAGTCAAGGGGAACGCAAGGACCCGGCTCAGGCATCTCGTAGCCAGTCCAAAGATGACTCATCTATAAAAGCCACATCAGTGTGCTTCAAGCCCTGGCACGAAATGCAGAAATCATGACCATCCCCGGCGCCAGGTGACAACCGCATTCAGAAATGCATGGGTGGAAGGGCAGCTACTCTTTTAGAAAAGTTCTTTTAGTGTGCTGATGCGCACAGGGGAGATAGCCACTTACACACAACAAGGGGGTAGTGCAACTTGATGTGGCAACCCACTCGACACAGAAACGACCACTGCTGACAATGCCATCACACCAGCTACTGATCCTCGAAGCAGGAGAATGAGCTGAACATTTTGCACGTTTGGC
>JAUCMT010000024.1:10745807-10769079 GCA_032357475.1 Enteromius thamalakanensis | reverse complement strand
GGAGTAAAACAATTAGCAAGAGAGACAAACAGATGTACCTGAGCGGCTCCAAAACACTCCCAAATCAGCTGAACCATATGGGGATGGAGTCTCCATTCTCCGGGTAGTGCAGCTTGCGACGTTTCATCTGCTGCTTCTGACTCCAAAGGAGGAGGTGGCAGGTGAGTCGCGACATGCGTCGAGAGCACAGACCACCTTAAGGTTTGGCGGCAGGCTGGTGTCACTTGGACCTAGTAAGTGCCGCATTCGTGAAGCCAGGGCTGAAGCGGTCTCATATGAAGCATGACTGCCGCTGCTGCTGCCATATGCAGCAGGAGCCTCTGAAAATATTTCAGTGGGACCGCCATCCTGCCATTGAACATATTCAAGCAGTTCAACATTGACTGAGCACGTTCCTGCATGAGGCATGCTGTTTGTTTGCTAGTTATTTAGGTAGTTGAGGATGGAAATACCCTGCCTTTTAGTGGAGCCAGGGCAACCTCCACTTCCTTCGTAAAAATGCGAGGCGAAAAGGAACAGCCGAAGGGTAAGACTTTTTTACTTTCGGACCTTCGAATCTCAGGAATGGCCTGTGGCCCGGAAGAATCGAAACATAAAAGTACGCGTCCTTCAGGTCAATAGCTGCAAACTAATCCTGGGGACGGACACACTCGAAGATGTGTTAAAGCATCAACATCTTCAATGGGAGCCTGTGAAGTGCTCTGTTCAAAACTGTGGACCATAACCCACCGCCTTTCTTGGGCACTATGAAGTAAAACCCTGTATTCATAGAGCCGGTCCTTCCAGCCCATATCGCGTCTTTGCTAGAAGGACCGCAATCTCTGCATGCAAGACAGCAAGATTTTCACTGATGTGAAGCAGACGCCACTGAACTTGGGAGTACGTCGGGTGAACTGGATCGCATAGCCAAGTCGAATGGTCCGGAGAAGCCAACGAGACGGACCGGGAAGCTTCATCCATCCTTCCAGAGACCAAGCTAGGGGCACTAACGGGACCATCAACGTGCCTGCAGTGGGGCAGTCAAGGGGAACGCAAGAACCCGGCTCAGGCGTCTCATAGCCAGTCCAAATATGACTCAAAGCCACCTCAGTGTGCTTCAAGCTCTGGCACAAAATGCAGCAATCATGACCATCCCCGGCGCCAGGTGACAACCGCATTCAGAAATGCACGGGTGGAAGGGCAGCTACTCTTTTAGAAAAGTTCTTTTAGTGTGCTGATGCGCACAGGGGAGATAGCCACTTGCACACAACAAGAGGGTAGTGCAACTTGATGTGGCAACCCACTCAACACAGAAACGACCACTGCTGACAATGCCATCACACCAGCTACTGATCCTTGAAGCAGGAGAATGAGCTGAACATTTTGCACGTTTGGCTCCGAAGCGAAAAGCTGAATTAGTGCTGAACCAGCTGCTCATTTATACTTGCGCTGTGATCAGCTGCAGCTAGATGCAATCAGCGCATGCCAATGTTCATTGCCGTATTTTAATACAATCAAAGTGAATTGGTCTCTCAAAGCGAGATCCCAATTCGTCTGTCATATCCGTCGCAACTTGTAGTGACCGACTGAAAGGGAACATAACATATAATACAATCCAATATGTATTCGTATCATTGTTTTGATATAAAATAAAACATAACATTGTTACTATTATAAAATATATGGTGAAATGTTGAAATTTTACTTTGTTTTGTAACAACTTTTTCCTGGTCTCCCATTTATGAGTATTGTTGTTTTGTTTTTTGTTGTAAAAAGTTGTGTTTATTTACTAGAAGGATCTTAGGTATTCCAAGCTTTAGTTGAGAGATAATCAGACAGTAATTGCTCACACCTTTGCTCCCCTGAATCTCTCTTTAAACTCTACAGGAGCAGAAGAGTGGGGGGCTGTCAGTGGGGAAGCATCCCTACCGCTGACCCTAATACGGCAAATCACAGAGAAGCCCTAAATCATACACACACACAGAAGCAGACCCTCGGAGCCAGAGGTATCGCTCAAACATTAGGGGTCATATTTACATTTGAGCTGTACCTACAAAAACATGCAAACACGTCCCTCTAGGAGGGAGAACTCTCATGCTGTGAATAGGGGAAAGGAAAACATTCCCCTGTGGTTCAATGGGGCGGCTGTGTCTGCTCGCTGTGTCTGCTTCTAATTTGAAAATGAAAATGCAATCCGTTCTGTACGTACAGGATTTTACAGGAGAAACCGACAGATCATTAACTATCCATTGTGACGGTAGTTATAGAGTCAGTATGTTCGATTTGTAAAGGTGCAGCTTTACTAAAAGTATTTCCACCAGCTCCAGCGCTCAGAAAGTGATGATGGAAATCTTCGTTACGGTTTTGAGCTTGAGTGCACTGCTTTACGTAGACACAGATGTACACTTGCACGTACACACACACACACACACAGCTTCTGCAGATGAGGGATGCTGTGTGATCTTGTATTACCAAGCATCAGCTGCTTACAGGGGAAAGTATTTATTTGTTGGTAGTTCTTTTTTTCTTCTTTAGTTTCAAAAACAGCACATATTCCTGGCAGAGATCGCCTTCCTGTACTTTTAAACATAATTAAACAAACATGTCGTATTGCAGTAATCTGTCCACTGCTAGCCAACTTCTAAACCTGCAGAACGTCAGGCCCAATCCTGTTCAGATCACCCCGCAGGACTCCAACAGCTTACCGTGTTCAGTGGAAACATTTCAATAGAGCCGTTTCAGGATGACCCTCTCTGACCCTCAGTTTCAGAGCCACCTGTTTTGTGGTCGACAAAGAAACAACCCGAGAAATCTTTCATCTTAAAGGGATAGTTTACCCAAAAATAAAAATTCTGTCATTTTTTAATCACCCACTAGCTGTTTAAGATATTTTGAAAAATCTTGGTTACCAAGCCAATGGTTTTTCATATCATACCATTTCATACCAATGAAATTCAAACAGGTTTGGAACAAGTAGAGTGTGAGTAAATGATGACAGAATATGCATAAAAAAGCATTGAGTAAGCAATGAGCACTGTTATATTTACATCACTGACATTTGTTAATAATCTAATGCCTCTGTCATAAACATATTCCAGCAAAATGAAATCTCCACTGACGTGTTTCATATTTTATTATGACAGACAGATTGCCACTTGCAGCTTGGTCTAATATCTCTGCATATTAGGGCAAACACATGCCAACAAGTGTTGATGCAAAGAGAGAAAAAAAACAGAGTAAGAAAATCTCTGGCCTCTCTGCTGTCTTGTAAAACGCATGAACGCCTACATTATTGTGCAACCGCTCTGATTTATTTTGGCTTTTATTTTTATGGCTCCATATGTACTTCCTCTCTGCATTAGAGGGCCAAAATATGAACCATCAGTGGCAGCCAAGCCGGAGTTTGAATTCTTCAGCAATGTGCTAAACATTCGGCAGACCCAGAAAGCCTAAACAACAGGGACGGGTAAATGCTATCCACACTGGTATCAGTTATTTATAGGAAGGGCTGGTGTGGAGCAAAAAATCCAAGTGTTACAATACAGCAGGATGTGTTGTGTTAACACTTATGATTTTAATATAGCTCTTGGCATGATATGTATCATTTACACACTACCGTTCAAAAGTTTTGTTTTTGTTTTAAGAAACAGTTTTTTTTTATTCAGCTAGGATTTTTTTAATGAATCCAAAGTGACAGTAAAGACTGTTTTAAATATTAATAATTTAAAACGCTGCCATTTTTACAGCCTTTTTGATCAAATAGCTGCATACTTACTGAGAATAAGAGTTGTTTTAACATAATGTACGTTTCTTTTTATTTAGTCTTATCTAATTTCCACAGTTACAGGGATAATGGAACTGTGTCTGTCTTTATGAATCTGTAAGAATGTAACCATCACAATCACTACCGATCATCTTCACCTCCCTCATGTATATAGTCTGTGGTTTGCCAGGCCTCTGATTAGTTTTGTGAGAGAGATTATGTTTGGGTTTAATTAACAAACCGCAGTACGGTAGACAGCACACACCATTTCTACCATGTAACAGAATCCACTGTGACAAATTCACAAACTGTAATACTCTCTGAGACCTGAGTGTTGGAATATGTACTTTTTTTTTCCAGCTAGAAATGCCTCCATCACTACTGAACCCAAACTGTTACTGGCAAAATTGTTTATCCCTCTCGTTTACTTGTAACATGCTTGTCTGCTCGATCAGTTAGACAAACATTTGATTTCTCCTTCAGCTCCGAGACACTTGATCATGGACAGGCCACCATTTAAACGTTTTTGTCACATTTTATGCATGCAGGATTAAAGGGTTACTCCACCCCAAAATCCAAAATTTTGTCATCCCAATCATACATCCATGTCATTCCAAACCCGTTCAATTACAGATTGAAACACTGATACAGATAAACTCCATTTATTGGAATAACCCTTTAATTTAAACTGAGCTAATGTGTAATATAATAATATTTGTAAAAGCATAAATAAAGCAAGCCATGAAGGACATTTCCATAAATAATAGTAAATCATTTCCATAAATAATGGAATAGATGAGAACAGCGCCAGCTACTGAATGGGTTTTCGAAGTAAACCGCTACTATAATAACAGGGACATTACTAACAAATTCAATTCAGTTCATAAACATCTATTTCTTCTCTTTTGGACTTCTTCCTTGCTGTGGAAAAGATCTCTTTATCTGTTCCGTTCTTGTTTTTTTTTCTCTCAAAGGGTCCAGCCCTGTTTTCAGTTCTCATGGCCCTCTCTGCTGGATTCTACTCCTCTAGATTTGTTTAAGATGAAGATATTTGCAGTTTGCCTTTCATACACAAGTAATCATTATTTTAAACATGAATCCAGCCACTTGAGAGGCAATAAAAAGTAATGTTTCTCTTGTTTGCAGAGCAAATTTACAGGTGGAGTTTCGACGTGTGACACCGGTGAGCCAGGGTTCGTGTTAGTGTGTCCCTAATGACCAATTAAGCGATTTATTTAATCGTTTGCCTTATTTCAACTCATGCTGCCAAACAGTAATGTGTTGAGCCAGAGAATACGGGGGTGTAATAACTTATTTGAGGCTGCACATACAGCGAAGGGTCCTTCCAAAGGTCTGTGAAACTGGCACGGTAGTGCTTGAAATATCAGACTGAACTAGGGTACGACACGATCGGCCCTTTTGTCCCGGTGGGGGGAACAGTTTTATGAGAGGACTCAGTGTGCTGATTTAAATGCAATTTGTCTTTTCTTCCATTAATTTACCAAACTGGGTAAATAGCACAGAATACAACAGCTAATATATAAGGCGTTGGTCATGAGGAATTCCTCAACGCTTATTGCAAATGACACTTTTCCTTTTAAACTAGGGCTTTTTATTAATGACGTACATTGTGTACTGTCAATAGCCACATGTACCAGAGGAACCTTTCTTTAGTGAGCATTATGAAGTGTTTGTGGTCTGTATTGTTTTGTTTGCAAAGCAGAAGAATGCGCTTTGAGGGACAATGGAAATCAGCTTGCACTTTTAACCAGGAACAAACTGGAATCTGGCATCACAGGGTCACACTGATTCCGACTATATGAAACTTTATACATACAGGACACTAAGGAAATGTATGCCTAATCAAAACAAACTGCACACACGTTTTGCATTTGATAATATCAATGATAAATTTAATCAAAGAGCAATGATTAATTTTAAACATAGTTTGTGCCATAGCGCAAACAATCTAACTATTTACCCGCTCCGTCTATATTTTTGCATTGTGAAATGAGAGGTTCTTGGTTGAATAGGGGTGAGCTCCATTAGGAGATTTAAACCTGGAACCAAATAGGCTCTCATTGTCCAAATGTACAATATCTGCCCTTCAGCTTTGATATGGAGGCTTGATAAATTAAAGGCCGGTGCAATGGTCTTTAAACGAGCTGAAATTACCAAGCAAACTGCAAACAGGGCTATTTCACCCTGCAGTCTTTGACCAGTAATGCCTTGGATTTCGCTCCAGGCGTAATTGCTTTTCTTCTCTCTGGCATGCTTTAACTTTTCTCAAGGCTCCGCACCCAGTCAAATCATACTTCAATTATATTCTCCCTTGTTTCTTGAAATTATATCATAAACCGCTTTTATTGCAATAAATTTGTATTTCATCAAATAAAACTGGATCTCGGGCATGGGAACACTTCTGTGTTGGGATCAGACAGGTCTGAGGTAATGTGCGGTGTTGGACAAACATCCTCCTCCATCATTTAATACACACTTTATGAGAGTTTATTGATTGATAAATAGTGCTCCTTTGAGGAATTTGCAGCTTTTTTATCTTTGATTTATTGTATCTTTATGTGTTACTGTTGTTACATTGACCCGCTGCTTCAGTTCAGCAGGAGCCCATTTTTTTTACTTTGCCCATGTGCCTCTCACATGGGACTTAAAAGCATTTTCCTGCTTATTATTGGTAATTTCACTTTCAAACACAAACACGAATGCACACTGCACATTTGAAACCAACCCCGCTGATTTGTAATTGCAGTCTCTCTATTGATAGCTCAGTAATTAAAGGGTTGCGTTTGACTTTGTGCAGGTGAAACATTCTGCTCGCAGTACTGCAGTAGTGTGAAGGCACTGTAGAGGTTTACAGTATGGTCATGATCATGTGGTTTCCCTTACAGAAGCCGCACACTTGGTGTATATCATTATTGGATGGCTGTTCTGCAATTAAACTTGCCATTCCTGCCCGCTCTTTAACAAGACGAAGTAACCCCGGTTAATAAAAGTTTCAGAATCTGTCTACATTTACTTGCATCAAGCCGTTTGCGTGCATCTCAGAGCCACAAACCTCATTTCAGAGCAGAGTAATTTGTCTTAATTTAGACGATCGCTTCTCCAATAAACTTCACCCTCAGCAAAGACACTCCCGGATGAAATCAGCTCAGACCTGAAAATGACACCCGATTCAAATACTGCTGTGTAAATTTTTTACCTCAGACATGACCCCGGATCTGTGCCGAGTTAAATTATGTCTGTAACCAAAAACAAAGATGTTGAGGTTTGTTCTGAAATCGTTGGGTTATTACGGGGCCTGAATGTTTCCCAGTCCGGTCAGCTCTAATGAGAGCTAAGCTTTCACTTGCGCCTCTGCATAAAATAAAAGTCACATCAAATTTAAGAGAAATATCTGACCTAGCTGAGGTGCGTTACAGCAGCTGGCACTCACACAGTCAGATTTTTTTAATCAACAGTGTTAGTGTTATTATGATATATGGCATATTTATGCTTTAAAGCTTTATAATGTGTGAATGTGTGTGTCACTGATTCTTTAGCTCATTTCAGAGGGCGTAGGAACGCTTTGAAAAGTGGGGTGGACATATTAAGACCTTTGAAAAGCACCAATTATCTCTCATAAACTTGACAATTTATGGATTATTCCAGTGTAATTCCATTTGCTTTTAACTAATATAACTTACACTCTCTTTTACAGCATCCAGCTTTCTCTCTCTCGTATATTTGTGTAATGATTTATCCCAAATTCACCTCTTGCACAGACAGTCTTTCCTGTTGAGGAGCTGAAAGCTTCATGTGCAGTTGACAGTGGCATTGTGTCCATTTCTGTGTAAAGGTCAAAAGGTCACTGACGAATCTGAGTCCATTTCATCAGGATCATCCTTCACCATCTTTACTTCCTTTTTGTATCTGACCATGTTTACATTGGTGAGCCATTTTATTGTAGTACTTTTCCCTTGCTGTAATTTTGTAAGCTTAAAATATTTGACGGATTATCTGTGTTTTACAATGTTGTAAATCGTATATAGTATAGGGAAGAATGTGGATAATTGTAGTACACAAATAAATAAAGCTTGAGCAATAACCCAGACAATTAATTTTTACTTTCTCCAAAAATTACAGAAACAAATCTGTTTCCATTAAAAACACTTTATGTAATTTACAGTATAATGTGGATGTAATGTGATTGTAGAATAATTCTAATTATGCATAATCTACATAGCTCTCTCTCTCTCTTTTAAAAATGCAATTTTATTAACAATATTACAAAGGTCCGCAAAGTCATCTGCCACCACTGATGCAATAACATGAATGTATACACAACCACAAAAAATGATTTAGTAGTTAATATTATAATTATAAAAAAGTTAATATTAAAATGTGGATAATGGTAAAAGTGTTTTCTTTTACTGATATTGTCCATATATATATATATATATATATATATAATCCTCTTTTTTGTTAAAGTTATATATAATATAAATATATTTAAAAACCTAAATAAAAATATTTTATTAAGAGGTTTTTCTTTTGCATTTTATACAGAAATCAATGTAACATTTACCTGAGTGCTTCCAGCTTGATTTAAATTGACTTATAAATCTTATAAACATATAAACGTATTATTTAGCATATTATTATTATGACTTTGACAGATACAGATGTCAAGATTCAACATTTAAGGCAAATATTTTCAGAATAAAATGAGCAAAAAGTCAAAAATTGGTAACATCTATGTCTGTTCTTCTCTATATGTGTATATACACTCTCAGTGTTAGTGTGTTTGCGTTTGTGTGTGTTTTTTAACGGCCACATCTTGCTGGCTTCACTTCCTCTTCCTCCAGTCTGAGGAAGCCATGGACTCAGGAGGCCTGTGTGTGTCCGTCTGTCTGTCAGTGTGTCCTCTCTCCATCCTGCTGGCCTGCACTTCACCCCATCCTGTGCATGTGCACTGTGGCCCACTGTGGTGTGTGTGTGTGTCACCTGCTTCTGAGTGGTAAATATGTCATTGTATAGCCACTGTCTGCCCCTCCAACTGACCTATACTTGAACATCTCACTAAATCATACATCAGCCAGCGACGTATGCTGAGAATGCTCATGCAAGGGTGTGTGTCCTGCAGATGTATTCGCAATTGCAACACTGCGTGAGCAATGTTTAGATTTACAGGAAAATGGTGGTGGTGTTTTTGTTTAATTTGGTTGCGTCAGCCCTCACTCATGGGGTGTAAAATGTTTTGAAGTCAAAGCAATGAGGCAAGTCTGAATGTGCTTGTGTGTGTGTGTTCCTGGCTCTTGTTCGGCAGAGGGTCAGTTAGAGATGCTGATGGACTGATGTATTCCGGGCAGCCAGAAGAATGAAGGACGAAGCACACCTCCATCCTGTAACCTCCCTCTTTCTCCTCCTCCTTCTGTTCTTCTTTGTGCCCCTTAGCAGAACCTGATTTTGCTGAGTTCCCTGTGTCCCTGGGTCAACATCTTTGTTGGCCCTGGAACAACATTGTGAAAAGCCAATCAGATTTGAAGAACCAGTTTATGTTTTTTGTGAATTTAGACTTACAATCAGTGTTTGGTGCTTGTACATCAGTGTCATTTGTCTATCATTTCCTCTGATTTTAGGCTATTCTCATGGGTAGGGTTAGGTTTAGAGATATGGTCAAAACTAACATTTTGGAATAAAATGTTGTTCCAGGGTCAACAAAATATGTTTTATTTTTTTTACACGTCTAACTCAGCAAAATCAGGACGTGCCTAACCCTTAGCTGACTTGGTCTAAAAATTATTGCACCGATTGTAACAAACTGATGATGCTATAAGACATCCGTATATGTAGCATCATAGAGAGTGTTTGTTTAAAGAATATGATAAATACTTCTGTCAGAACTGATTTTATGCTTCAGTCTGATCTTCCTTTAAACTCTAATTTTTTTTTGAGGATAAGTCTTGACTTTCTGAAACTTATGAAGCCAAAAGCACCTGAGAATGAGTTTTGATAGGTCACGAAATGTTGTTGCCGGTTAAACCATCTCATATTAAATGATGATCATCCTCAGAATATTTTTGGGAAAGGGGTATTTTAGGTGAAGGTTTACTGTTACAGTGGTTTTGAGATTGCAGTCAACTTGGGAAGTATATAATTATAAAGAAAAACATATTGACTTTTCCTTTAGAGGAATGATTTTTTCCTCAGGCTTAGCTCTTCAGTTTCATTTTTTTTCTCTCTCTCTTCTAGTGCACTGGATTTTAGATTACAGGTTTTAATTTATACAGAGTGCTCTCTTTGTCTCCATCTGTCCCTTTTTCCTTCTCACAGAAAATTTAAACGTCAAGGCAGGATGTGTTGACACATAATGAAACATTTACCCATGATGCCTAGCTGAAGAAAAAGCATTGCCTTGCGATCAGATCAACAGATATTTTTTCTTTGTCTGGTATGAATTTAATGATGTAACGAGTATTTTACTTAAATTTGACTAATTTTATTTTTTTTATTTTTAAGTTTTTCATTGTCCAAGTTTGGTTCTGTTAAGGTTTGTTTTGTTTGACACGGTTTAATTTGTTTTGCTTATTGTGTTCAGTTGCAAGCCTCCCGGTTTTTGTCCAAAATATCTGAAATTGTGTTCCGAGGTCAAATGAAACTTTTACAGGTATCAATGTGATTAATGACAAAATTTTCAATTTGGGAATGGGTATCTCTTTAAACTACTACTTTTCTAACCAGCTGTAGCAGAATAATAGAGTAAATTTCAATAGATATTGCAGCAAAGAAAATTCTTTTCTAAACTAGGTGAGCCAGTCCCTAGAAAGACACACACAGGAGTGTTTGGTCCTTGCCATCTTTGAAACCAGCCCACCACAAATAGGAAAGCCTGAGTTGAAGCCAGTACCAGAAAATGCCCTGGTGCCCAAGCCAACTAAGTCTTGCCAGCCATGTTAGCAAGCAAAATCCTCTGAGCCAGTAGGATTGCTGGTGGAGCAGGGGATGTTGTGGAGCCATATTCCCTAACCTGGAAGCAGAAGATGAAACACTAATTGACTAGAAGAGTGAATATTTTCTACATGTTTCAGTTACAGGCACCGCACTTCTGTGTTTCTGCCCAGCCCTGAATCTCCTACATCTCTGCTGGTTCCACCCAGCTTTGATTCACCTGTGCTGTCAGAAATTCCACCCAGTCTCCCTCTCCTACTTCCACATCCAAAGCCAACCTGTCTCTCAGCTCTGCCTCTGTTCTCTGAGACCTGGGCTCAATCTTGGCCATCCAAAAATTCAGCTCCTGTTTGGCTCAGTGCTCCCTCTGCTCCACTGGGTTCTGTCAGACTGTACCGGACTCTGACTCTTCATCTTTGTGACTCAATCACAGACTTCCACCCATCTGACTGCATCTCATCCCTCAATTCCTCTTGATCCACTGTGCTAGCCTTACTTCCAGCTTTACCTTGGTCTTTGGTTGCACTGCCTAGTACACACAGGGCTGCCAAGCCCCGTCTACACCATGGTTCAGTGAGCCTTCAGCTCTGCAGCTTTGTCTTGGCCATCCAGGATTTTTGTGAGATCTTGGTTCTATATCTCCTTGGTTTTGCCTGTGGCCATAGCATCCTTTGGTTCTTTCTTAGTCTGTTGACTCCCTGGTGTTGCCTCACAGGGCTCCACCGTGACTCCTCTTTCTCTTTCCTGACTCCACTGGGGGTCTGGATCCTTGCTCTTATGATGGAAGTTCCACCCTGGCTTCTACTTATTTCTTCTTCTCTCTGGTTCCTTCTGCTCTGGTTCCACCCTGTCTTCTCCTTCCATCATCCCTTCTGTTGTTCCCTCTGTCATGTCTTTCTGCAGCTCCCCATTATGCACCTCCTAAGCCCCCACCCTCCCTCCTCATTTGAATTGTGTGTGTGTGTGTGTGGTGTGAGGAAGCACCTTTTGGAATGGGGCTAATGTGACATGTATGTTCTGTGCTGGGTTTGTTCTAGTCTTCTTTGTTGTTATGTTTGTCCCAGTATCTTTTGTTTTCACTTTTCTGCCACTGGTTATTTTCTGTGGTTTCAGATTAGTTCACACCCGTTTCTGTTCACCCTGTGTTTGATACAGTTCAGTTGTCCATTATTATTGTGTTGTTCTTGGTTATTCTGTTCCATGTTGCATGCGTGCATGTTTTATGAGTTTTAATAAATTTATATTTTACTCAGAATAAATGCTGCTTCAACTACTACTTCTGCAAGCAGCTGTAACATTAATGAAGCCGAATGCCTTTTTTTTTAAAGGAAAAAAAAAATTTTTTTTATTAAATCATCAAAACTATTATTTTCTAAAACAATTCAGAAAACAACAACCTGTGCTATTATTTTTGGTATATTTAATAATAATAAAAAAAAATCAGATACAATGCTGTTTTCACTAAATTATAAAAAAATATGATGTGCATTCTTCTTCTTATTATTATTATTATTTTTTGTTTTAAAATTGCTACCTAACATTGCATTGTAGTTCTCATCATACTGTAAGATGATTCTGAGAAGAATTCTGAATCCTCTGCCTATTGACCACTTTCTGCAAGCCAAGGGCGATGATGTCAGGGCAAAAGTAATCATGACTGTGCACGGAAACTCACATCATACACAAACCCACACACATTCTACACACTCACAAACACATACTTCCATTCCTGTGAACAAACCCAGGAGACCAGCTCTGGGTGTAGAACAAGAACTGTATCACAGATGTTGTGAAAGTGTTTGGCACTTTGCTCACCATAGCAGAGGCAATAAATCTAATGTTGTGGTCTGAATTTGGAATGGTGAGTTTTTAAAGATTCTTGTGTTTTTAAATTGTGCGTGGGACAGAGTGCTGGTTGAGAAATGCTGTTCCTGTAATGGTCCTGGGCCTGTAAGAATGACTGGCTCTGATGATCCTTTTCATAACCTTGTTCTTTAAAGCTTTTTGCTACTAATTCGGAGGGTTAAAAATAGATCCGTCCATGTTTGGTTAGAGTCAAGGATCTAACACCACTGATAAAGCCTTCTCTGTCTAGAGAAGTCTTTTTTTTATCTCTCTAAACACCCCATTCAACGTCTGAATTGTGTTTGCAGGTGTGTCTGTTTGCTCTGATTTCTCTATGAATACGTGTACTTTCGTGCCCTCTGATGGCTTTTTAAAGCTACAGTGATTTCATTCTCAGAGAAAGAATCAAGATGCTTATAAGGACAGCAGCAGATGTCCCCTCCAGGCCGAATGTGAAGTCAATCCATGTCTTCACATCACAGATCGTTATTTATTGATTTATTCAGTCAAGTGTGGAGCACATTGTTTATCCATGCCTATTGTTTAATATTGAATTAGTCTGTGAAGACAAATCCCCTTTATTTGTGCCAGTTGTACCCCTGTATCTCTAGGTTTAACATTTGTTTGACTTTAGTAACATTCTGAGAAGAATATGGTTAGGATTTGCATTGATTACAACAAACATGCATTTGATACAGAAATGACTATTTATTTTCAAAAAATAAGTTTAAGGAATCCAGTGATATATGTAAATAATCAATAATCAGATTAAAGTGCCAAATATCAGTTATACAAAAAGGAATCTGTACAAAAGAAGGAAATACATGATTGAAGGTGTCTTTGGTTAGAAGAAATGACTGCTGGACTGACTTCGGGTTTTAAATGCGAGAGCTTTGGTGGGCTCTCAGTAACTGCATAGGTCCGAAGAGTCTGCCTTCATCAACGACAATGTCAACAATATCTGGAAAATCACTGTTTACAAAAATAAAACAACAGATCACTGGGAATGGAGCAGTGCAGACTTAAATCACAGATCTCACTGTGGCTGATCTCTTTGGTGTCAGCGCTCTTCTTGCTTATAAATCAATCAATTTGATTTACTGAATTGTCTTAAATCCATGTTTAAGCTTCTGCTGAGTCCCATGACTTCTTATCCGGGGTCTCCATTCCTTTTTATCAGTCAAACTTTTAAGGCACTGTGGCTGGAGGTTATGGAAGGATGCCTTTTCAGGAAGCTCTTTGGTCAGGCCTAATCCATCTTTGGTGCGTTAAGCCGTTCGCAGAGGTCCACAACCCTAAGATGGGGTCTCTGTGGCCTTGGAATGACTATGTTATTGGCTGGTGTCACTAGGTTTGGTTTTATAGCGTCCCCATTGACTGAAACAGATGCCCTCACTTTATCTTGGCTGGTTTGAGCTCCTTGACCTGCATGTGTAATGTTTTGTGGACAGCAAGAGTTCTGGACTGACAGAAACCCTTTCCACACTCTTGGCATTTAAATGGCTTCTCTTTGGAATGGATGTACCTTTAGAGAACAAACGAGAGGGAATAGTTGTGGTTTGTTAATGGATGCAGGCATGTTTACAACTTAAACAACACAGATTTTAAAACTGTCCAAGGTTATTTTCTGGGATTAAATATTCTATGCTTCAGTTTTCTGCCAAAAACTGTGAACTACTGAAATGACGTCAAGCATAGAGCAATAGTTTGCTGTCTTGTTATGACAAATCTTTGAGCCTGCAAATGTTAATTAAATCACAAACATGATGTATATCTAGTGATAATTGTAAGTCAGGAAAAGAGCCAAGATCATTACTGAAGAATTGGAGGAGATTGTTCAGCATGTCTCAACTAATTTTAAATCATTCTTAAAGTCCCGGGATAACAAATGTCATAAATCACAAGAGCAGGTGTGGTTTGAAAAAACAAAAAACTAAATATGAAACTATTTGTTTGTCTGGATTTCTTCTGCAAGGCAGAACCTTAAGTTCAATTTTTATTTATTATTGATGTTATTATTATTATTATTTTTATATATATATAAAAATATACATAAGATAAATGTATTAATTGATATGCACACACTGATTTAAATGCACACACAAAAGGTATTAATTTCAATTATTTGTACATTAATAGTTGTTTTTTATATATGCATATTATTTAAAATTTGCCCTGTATATTTTCTAACTGGATCGCTGTTCTTTGAAGAGTTTTGGTACTGATTTGCATGATTGAAGAGACTGTTATGAAGGAATGCATGATGAGGTCATGATTGGAAACAAATGTGCAGGTAGTTATGTGTTTGTGTGTGGGCTGGAGTTTGTAATTCCATGCATTTATGAATGGGCAGGTGTGAGCATTAATGTATTTCAATATCAGCTCTAAATCATCTGATCTGAGATCAGTGTACTGATATGTCTTTACCTGTGGTCTCTCAGATGGTCCTGTCTCCTGAAGGCCTTATGACAGATGTCACAAGTGTACGGCCGCTCATCTGTGTGTGTGCGTTCGTGGATCAACAGGTTGTAGGACTTGGTGAAGTGGCGGCCACAGAACTTGCACACAAACTCCTTTTTTGTCTTGGATGGGAGTCGTCCTCGACTAGGTTTTCTTTCCGGCGAGGAGAGCTTGGCCACATCTAGCAGGCAGCCTAATGAGGGCGAGCGCACGTGCCCATTGTTAGTGCTGAGATCTTCCGCCTTCAGGGCGTCATCCTGCGTGGCGGCCGCCGCCAGGTTGGCAAAGTCAAAACGGGGTTTGCTTTTGCTGGATGATCCAGACCCAGGCCCGGGGGACTCCTGTTTAGCGGGCTGGACGAGCTGGGGAAACAGAGGGATCGAGGGAAGAGGGAAGCGGGCATCCACCAGGCCTGGCAGCTTGGAGAAGGTGCAGCGTGGCAAAGTGAACGGTGGGTAGCCCAGAGTCCACTGGTGCAGGTGGACGGCGTGCAAGGCACTGAAACTGTAGATGCTGGGCATGTGGTCGGCAGGCAAATGCAGCCCGTTAGAGGTCTGGAGGAAGGAATAGTTCGCCAGCTGCAGAGAAGGATGAAGGGGCACGGGCGCTGGGAGCGTTTTACTGCCCATGACTGATTCCAGAAAGTTTCTGTTGGAGACAAAAACAGAAAAATGAATGAAGAGCGGCTAACAGTGTCTCAAAAATAACACACCTGCAGACATATTTTGAAAATCCACCATGTTTGCTTTTTTTGATTTCTATATTATGCGTTACTTAGAAACATCTTGCTTTAGTGCTTACAGGCAGACGGGACTTCCCTAGAAAGAAAAAAAAAAAAACACACACTCTCACGTCAGGACATAAAGTGCACTTGTCAAGCGAGGAACATTGTCTGACATGGAAAGCGCATACTCCAGCGTGAACACAAAGCAAAGCCCAAGCCTGCCAGATAAGTGTGTGTGCATGTACATTTTGGCATAGGCGTCTTCTGCATGCCGAAAATATGCCTATGGCCATGAAGACGAAAGACAGCAGGTGACATACCTGCCTCAACTGTTTAATCAGGTTGGATGAGAACAGACACAAAGCACAATAACTCCTCTTTGTCTCATCAGGAACTACAAGCACACACACACTCATGCAAACAGGCTTGGTGTGTTTACAATGTTACTCATATCGTCTGAAGGATTTTTTTCACAGTTTTATAGGTACCACGTGAAATGCAACAACGTGTTGTGTGTTAGATTACTGTGAATACAAAAGTCGACTATAGGGACGCCAGACATGGTTCTAGTTACGATGAATAAGGTCAAAGAGTTGCAAAATTTTGTTTAAAAGTCACAGCCTGTGTGTCATGTTTTGAAAGTTCAATAAAGGTCAAGAAAAAAATTAAGTCGCTAAGAAACATGTCCAGCTGAAGGTCTATGTGATGATGCTTAATTTGTTTGTATTTCTGTCTCGAATATACTAAAGATGCGAAGAGAGTCTGATCCGCGGTAAATAAAAAGTGAAATAGCCCTAATTAGTCTTTCTGAAGCTCAAAGCTCCCCCTGGGATTTGGACGCTCTGATCATGGCGCAGAAGTAATTGACTTTTACTTACGGGGGTCATTAGAGGAGATCAGGACTCGCTCCCGAGAACAGGCTCGTACCCTTAACCCTTTGAAGTCCGCATACCTTATAAACGAGTGACTGAGGGGAATGTGTTACCTGAACTGTCTGCTTAACCGTTAAATCTAACGCCAGTTGAAAGTTTTGGAGAGAAAAGACGTTTCTGAATAGTGGGATTTCACAAGTGCTTGGACATTTTTTTTCCGGAACATCGTTGGCTAATTAGTCGGATTTGCGCACTGTGTCTGGGTAAATCTCACAGATTTTGTCCCCTACGCCAGGCCCAATCAGTGTTGCGGGACTAAAAACGGCTATCCCAGACAAGGTGGTGAAAGAGTATCGAAAATCACACCACAGTTTGCTGAGTTCGGGTCTACCCCCATTCCACCCAGGGGTGTAGATCTTTAACGAGCCGCGACCTACTGAAAATGTAGTCAAAAAATATAAAGATATAAAAAAATAATAATAACAATAGCATTCTGCAAACACTCAACAGTGTAAAAATACTCTAATAATATATTATTAGCATGGCAAGTGCCTACAGTTTGCGGCCTATGTCTATCAGCAATTTTCCTTATCAATAACTGTGATTGCTCAGCTTTCATCAGTAGCGCGTTGAGCGCGCGGAGGTCATCAGTGTTTTATCTCTCGGTAGGTGTGAATGTGCGCCTGTCGCGCGTATGGAGATCACAGACAAATCTCGACGTGTATTACAGGAATTAATCACGGTCTCGAGGTGCATGCGTTAACGACGGGCCTTTGGTCAATTGTGCAACGATTATCAAGTAAGTGTATGTTTTCTTTTTTCCGCGCAGCCCCCCGAGAGGATGTGATCACTTAACCCTGGAGAGAGGGAAACACACCATTCATTATGCACCGTCAAACAGTTGACTAAATATACAAATATATTTAAGTATTGTGGAGAAGGACTAGAGTTTTTTTGTGTTTGCAGTTTAATGTAAAATGTGTTTGCTTGTACAACAGCATACAGTGTAATATTTTAAAATAATAAATAAAGGCCTCTGAATATTGTGGCAGATTTATGCTGTATAATGTAGTCAAATTAAATTACAGCCTAGTCTATAACTGTTAAAGTTGTATAGATTAGTCTCAAAATACTGATATTTGTATTTATTAGTAGGCCTATATTAATTTTAAACGTTGTGTCGTTTAATTATGTATGTCGTAGTATCTATATTCGTTTCATTTTCTATCTATAAATTTAACAAATCGTGAATAATTAATTTTTTTTTGACAGTAGTCATTATGGACAAGAGTGGCAGCCAATACAGATTTGTTTTACAATAATATATTAGGCCAAAATTTTAAACCTTCAGTTGCATTGTTATTTGACTTAATTGTAACATTTATGTATTAATAACGGATCAGTTGGAATTGTTGGATTATTTAGATTATGCTCAAAGGTCTTTTAGAACAGTTGAAATTCAAAATTAAAGCGTTCAACTAATAACAAATAAAACAATTCTTAATAGGCCTACATATTTAAAAATAGGACTATATTAAAAAAAACATAGCCTATAAAATAACCTATAAGCAATTCCACATTACTTTAAAATATACGTTTAGTTTTTTGTATTAGATGAACTATTTATATTAAGATTAGTAATTGTTCTTAAATGACAAAATATATTTCGTTATGTTTTGCTTATTTTGCCGTTTCCGCAGAAAACTCTGAACGAATGTCGTTTAAAATAAACCGAAACAAACGAATAGCCTAACTTATTTTTCTCAACACCGAGCATCATTGTAAAACTGTAGCGGTCCATTCAAAGCACAGCCTCCACGAAAAACTTGAGACCACCGACCACAAGGCCACGCGTGGTTTAGAAAAAAGAGAGTAACTTTCTACAGATGCATAATAAACTATTTATTTCACTATTTATTTCTACGAATTCACGTTTGTTATAGTTTTTAACGAAAAACATCGGATGACATCACAGCGGCTTTAAAGCTTTCCAAACTAGGCTACATTTCTAAGATGTGTGCAAATCCTTTAGTTTATTTATTAATTTATTTGTGTAATACTAACGTTGAAAAAAAAACAAATTATTTTATTCCTCAAACAAATATTTTAGATGTCTTCACACCACTTAGGATCAACACTACAATGCGCATCCCACCTGTTGATCACTGACCAATCTCTATTAAAGACCATCATTCACACATGATACTTTGCCGTAACTTTTATCCGCTTTGAACAACAAATTACTTCGCAATTGCAATGCAGTTACTACACATTTTTAGAAGTTTTGCCCGTCTTGCTTTACAAGCAATTTCTCAAGTGCACTTGCGGTAGTCACTCCTACCGCAGGAAATAATACCGCCAATAATACAGACTATATATCTAGCAAAAGTAGTAAAAGCTTGTCAAAAAAGATTCCAAAATGCCAGGAAATATTTACCAGATCTTGTGAAGCGGGACGATCCAAAGTAAGAGGATTTACGGTCACTTAGTCGTCCCACAGCGTTTCTAACATTCAGTGCAAAACTCTCAGGCGGATCGGAGAAATGTTCGTCTTCCTCAGCATGTTCTCGCAGCAGAGACACGGGAAAACACTGAAGTTCGCACAGCTGTGGTCCAGCGGTTGTGCGCTGTGAGTATTTGGTTACTCGGAGTAGAAACTCTCTCTCTCTCTTTCTTACTCTTGCTCTGTCTTGTGGTCCCAAAGTCAAACCGCCTCTTTATTGTAACCCAACCCGCGACGTCATAGAGCCAAACCCCCAACACACTGAAGTTAAGTTTCGTCCACTGGTACAGCAGCGCTCGACATGCACTTATCACTGCCTTCATGTCAGAGGAATCAACACTTCTGCAACCTTCCACAGTTTTACGTTGTCAACAAACTTTGCAGGTCTTTCGAGAAATTAACATAAATTAAATTATTAAAACAGAGGATTTTAAATGTTTGGTGAACATTAGGCTATCTTTATTATTATTTATATTAATAATATTAATCTGTTATTAGTATTTTTTTATAATAGTCTAGAAGCATCTAGTTTACACCCCAAAGCCGAGCCTCAGGAAACAAAAAAGAGCTAGTCTTATTTAATTAGCGCGCTCATCAAAACAACATAACGCAGAAAGTCAAAGAATTCTCATTTTAAATGAGCTTCTGTGCGAGATGGGGGCGGCGACAAATCAAGCTTCACTTTGTATTAATTAAGGTAAATATACAACTGCCATCTTTAACTTGGGCTTTCTGCGAGAAAGAAATGAGAGACCGGTTTTAAACGTCTCAAAACCATTAGTCAATTTGTCACCCCGACCCCAGTGAAGACAGATTAAGAGCACGAGCTTCATTTGCGTTACACAGGAAATGTGAATTCGAGCTCTTCTCTTTGATACGAACTGAAGTGCTGTGGAAATTCTTGGTATAAACTTTTCCTCTTGAGGTCAAACACACCTAGGTTAGTGTAAACTGTGACGATATAAAATTCACGTAATCTCACAGCTGTATATATAAGACAGAAAGTTTCATTTAAAGTGGAAATAGAAATAGACAAGTGATCAAAGTGGAATGTTCACTTTAATTTCAACAAATTCCCAAGTTCCGAATCCATTGCATGCATTGAAATAATAATACAAAATCTTTTCTGTGTTTCTATTATTTGTTGTCCTCTGTAAGCTATTTATAGGAAATAAACTGTAGCCTGCATTTTCACTAACTCTGATTCGCTGACTTGGGAAATCTGTTGTGACGTCACCTCACACAAATTGCTCCGAGATGCAGGTCGCAGGTTCCTTCGTGTGGGACACCGATACAGCAGTCTTGATGGGTCAAGAGCAAGACAAGGACGCTGCTGTGCATCTGTTAAGCGCTCAATACGCGCCACCTGGTGGCGAGAGCGCAGACAATAGCAACCGAGCTACTGCAGAGGCGCTCATCTCATCCCCACGCCTGGAGATCTACCTACGTGCTGTTCCAAACATGTTATAATACAACTACCTGTTTTCAAGCGATCCTTAGGCTTGGTTTGGTAGTTTAGGTGCTTTTGCTAAGAGCTGGAAATAAATGTGGCACCTCTAATATTCAGAGTCACGCTTTTGATTTAATTGAAAAGCCTGTGAACAAAATCAACTAAAAGCAAAAATGTTGTGTGTATTCATGTGTAAGCTTAAGCTTGGAAGTTGGATTAATTCCCTTTCTCATGCAAGCATTTAATTTGTTAGCTCTTTTTCTAGCTGATTTCAAATGCATCCACTATTAAACTTTCATTAGGCGAGTTTACCGGTCATCTGCACGGAGACAGGTAAAATTCTGAGTGCAAAGGCCCATGCAGTTTATTCTGTCTGAATTTTCTCTGTTGATTTTATGAGAAAATTCTGGCTGTCTGTGAGTCCATGTTGCATCACTAAGCGCAGCGCAATAGCCCTGACCTCAGGAAATTAATCAGCAAACCCTGCCACGGAAGCCGTGCGCCCACTCCTCGGTTGCATATAATAAAAAACAGCAGCTAGACATCATTTACATTTTTGGAGGGAAAAAGAAAACAAACAGTCAAGAATAGAATTGGTGCGAGCGCGAGTTGCGCACGTTTGAAGCGCGCCTCACACACACAATACGCTTTGCACATGCACATGAACGCACACGCGCACACACGGCTGACTGAAGATAAAAAGAACTGTTTACAGCTCACTTACATATTTCATCACGTCTATTTACATCACTTTCGCTAATCTAAACACTTCAGCCACTGAAAGTTTAACATTTCAAAGTCTGTGAAGTCAGAGAGCTGCTCTCAAATTCTGAACTACTGACGGCTGTCTAAATACAGGCCCCTGCCTGCGTCTATCATGCTTTTTGGAGTCCTGATATATACACGTTAATATATTTTTCTAAGGCAAACCTGAGTTGCACTTCAAGTTAAAACAACCTGGAAATAGCCATTTGTAATTAATTTTTTACTTAACTCGTTTACTGAGAGAAGATTATGCCAATTGCAGGGATTTTGTTTATGCATGAAAAAAGACTGCCTAATCTGCAACACAGAACTATGTCCTCTCTATAGCTAACTGTAGTTGAAAATAAAATTGCATGACTTATGGAGCCGGTCTACACTCAAAACAAGTTTTATTCAATTAAGGAATTAAGCAGTTGTATTAGGTCCACATGTTAAGTTGTTTGCTTATATTTTACAAATTAAAGTGGATTAAACATAATGAAAATAAATATGTACATGTAAAATGTTCAAAAATGCAGTTGTTTTTGCTTCTTTTAATCAAATAATATGAACAAGCATTAAAAAATAATTTTAGCTCTTTTACATAAGCTGTCTTTCTGCAACATGATTGCATTTGGTTGCAACGTCAGAGCAGGTGTGTCATGCTACAAGATCTAGAAGTATGACGAATTTCAAATCTCAAAAATATGTCATTTGACCAAATACTAAGTAATTAAGTAAACTAAGTAAACTGCTGTGGTTTGTGTTTTGATTTGGCAAAGGCTCAGTCACTTTCTCTTTTGTAGGCAACTCTTCGCCGCTCGAGATTTAATTTTGTTTTGACAAGTGATTCATCAGAAGTTATCAAAGGTTGCTGTTTAGAATTGTCAATGTTAAATGCTAGCTAGCTGGCTAGTTCAACCTACTATTTGTGGTCTTTGCACTTGACCACTTGTGTGGCGTATTTCCTGTATCTGGCCAGTAGTCAGGAGGACTGAAAATGTGTGTAGAACTTTTGATTATCCAATGGGACATGCTTACAACATTGCATAGGCGGAGTTTTACATTTTTGCCTGGGGGGGGGCACCTACCGGTAGACCACGAAGTCACATTTAAAAACACATAAGTACTAGCAAACCCATACATTTATAGTTTATAATATACACGCTATGTAAGGCAATAATGATCCTTACAAAAATAATCTGACGACATGTTTTATTAATATCATATACAGATCATGTAGGTTACTATAAAGTTTATTCTTCTCTTTTCCCCGTTTATCGGAGATTTACTTTAATGTGTTTTAGGAGGAGAGAATTAATTTACGTGTTGTAAATTCCATTACAAATTCATGTTTGACAAAATTGATTGGCTCTGGTCTGGGGGGGCATGGCCTCCCCTAAACTCCGCCTATGTCAACATTGAATTGTAAAAACGACTTTACAAGCTTTTATTTAACATTTCATAACCTTATGTGTTTCTGTGCAGTAGTACAAGTAACAGTTTAATCGTGGTGCTTCTAATTAATTGATTAAAAGCAGTCACCAACATTTACACATATTAGTCTTTGTTTAAAAAAACACCTTAAATTTTACACAAATTTTATGTCATGGTTTTTGCATGCCAGTCATGATCTTAAGGGTGTACTCACACTAGGCAGTTTGAACCGTGCCCGAGTGCATTTGACCACCATAGCGCAGTTTGTTTGGCTAACGTTAGTGTGAGTGCTCTGAACCGTGCCCGGGCGCAGTCCGTTTACCCATCCCTGGCCCGCTTGGAAGAGGTGTGCTAGAGCACGGTTCAGTTGGACTCAGCATGGTTTGCTTGTAGTGTGAGTGCTAACCTTGCAGGAGCATGGAACAGGATGCGAAATGTCACGTTTTGCGACGCTACAAAACCGGCAGAGGTGAAATGTTTGTTTAACAATAGGCTGTAAGAGGGCTGTGGACCACCGCGGACCAAACGACTCAAAATTACTATCCACAAA